>PVJN01004947.1:0-85820 GCA_004026805.1 Lasiurus borealis | reverse complement strand
GTGTCCTTCAGCCAAGCCTGCTTCCTCTCCAATCTGGGACCCCTTGAGCGATGTCCAACTGCCCGTTTAGGCCCGATCCAGGTAGAATCCAGGACTGCTGGCTCCCAACTGCCCACCTGCTTGCCTTTCTGATTGCTCTTATCCGCTTCTGCCTGCCAGCCTGATCACCCCTAACCATTCCCATGCCAGCCTGATTGATGCCTAACTGCCCTCCCCTTCAGGCCTGGTCACCCGTAACTGCCCTGCCCTGCAGGCCTGGATCCCACCCAATTGCCTTTCACTGTAGGATCAGTCACCCCCAACTTGCTTCCTCTGCCAGCCTGGTCATCCCTAACTGCCCTCCACTGCAGGCTTGATCACCCACAACTGCCCTCCCTTGCAGGCCTGGTATCTGGGATTTATTTATCTTCTACAATTGAAACTTTGCATCCTGGAGCAGAGCCAAGCCTTCCGCTTGCTCTGTGGCGGCAGCCAGTGAAACTTCGTTGCCTTAAGTGGAGGCCTGGGCTGGCCAGGGTATGCAGAAAGCTTGGCTTTCTCCATCGCTGGGAGCAACCCAAGCCTTCCTCCTGCTCTCTCTCTCTGGCTGTAGCCATCTTGGTTGGGTTAATTTACATACTCCTCCTTATTGGCTGGTGGGCGTGGCTTGTGGGTATAGTGGAGGTACTGTAAATTTGCATATTACTCTTTTATTAGATAGGTTAAAAGGCTAAGTGTCTGTCCTTCCCTCCGACTGATTGCTATGACGTGCACTGATCACCAGGGGATGGATGCTCGATGCAGGAGCTGCCATGATGTGCACTGGCCATTTAAAAAGAAACGGCACTGTGGACTTGGCACCAACAAACCAACATTTGGCTTCCCCCAAGTTGGACACAGGCCCTGCCACCACCCCACAGTGACACCCCACCAAATCGCAGCCAATGCTGCTGAGATCCCATGGCACAAAATGCAGCCCACAGCCCAGCCCAGAAACAGTTACTGTGGGTGCCAGCTAATGATGTTATGTAGCAATGCCCGGCTTCCTCTCCCTAGTGACTTGTCTCCTTGGAGTTTCTTCAGCCTAGGAAGACACTGGAAAAATGACTTTCCTAGTCATTCTTGAATTACTATCGAGATACTGTAGGAAAAGGATGAATAGAAAATTCTACTATCCACACTTCTCCACTCACATCCTTCAAATTAATGGCCCTTGGATAAGACGGCATCAGTGCTGATGGAATGTGTGGCCGGGGTTGGCAAAACTAGGTGGAAAGTACTCAGGAGCCTCACAGCAGGCAGTTTGCCATCGAATTATGTAGCATCAAGTCATGGACTCCCCTCAGTGGAAATAGCATAGATTTTTTAATCCCAGGATCACTCTGTCAGGACGGCTGGCTGCTGCCCTGGCTTATGCTTTGAGTTTTTCTTTATAAAGTGAAGCTGTAGCTCACATTTATGACAAGAGGTAGGAGACTAAAAATAATCTATTGAAGAAATACTCAGACCTTTCTGTATTGCTGCGGCGATGACTTAGGAGTAATCTATAATCACAGAAGGGTAATATGCAAATCAACTGAATGGCTGTCATCGGGACAATCACCCCATGACACCTCCTGGAGCCAGGCCAACCAAGGCGGGTGTGATGCAGTTGGTCGGGGCCTGGCCGTTGTCCCATGATTTCCCCACAGAGGGAGGCCCAGGCCACCCTCCGTGGGGCGATCCATCGGGGGTGGGGGTGGAGGAGTCCAGGGAACCAAGGAACCAAGGAACCGAGGGTGTGTGGTGGCAGATGGGGGTAGTGCCAGGCCAAGGCGGGTGTATGGGGGGCGGGGTCACGAGGCAGCTGGTACCCTGAGGGCCCTGGCAGCCTTGGCCACAAAGGCCTTGTATGCATTTCGTGCCTCGGGCCTTGAGTGTCTGTATAACTGTTGATGCTACTTAAGGTTTGGAATCCCAAATGGCCACGCCTTTGCATTTTTCCAGATTAGAGAACATATTATGATAGAGAAAATGATTTACTATTGATACTGTTGAGGAGCAGACACACTTATTAAAACTTAAGTACTGCCCTAATGGCACGTAACCGAATTGTTTCTAGCATTTTCTTTCCTCCTTTGCCCTCTCTTTTAGACAAGAAGAACAGCCGAGGCCTTTTGTGTTGCACGCGTGCTTAAGGAACTCGGCTGAAGAAGTGCGATTCCTGCAGACGTGCTCTCGGGTTCTGGTGTTCTGTCTCCTCCCCTCCAAGGACGTCCAGTCGCTCAGCTTGCGCATAATGCTCGCAGAAATCCTCACGACGAAAGGTAGACTTGCATCAGTAATTCCTGTCACTGATGCGGCGATCATTGTGCAGATGCTTGGGCCTCACACTTCTAGGCACCCGCATGGACCTTGCATACCTTTGGACATAGGAGAGTTAATAGACTTTCACAATTTAAATGTCGCTCAGAGAGGACATCATTTGTCCACATGTGATAAACCAATTTTTACATAACATTACCAAACGAAGAGTGCATTTTATTGTTTGTTTTGACATAGGCTACCCAGCCCTATGCTTTCCATATGGAAGCACCATTTGGGATAGCTTTTGATTTATCCTGGCCAATAATATAAACATTAGTGAAAAAACTTCTTTAGTCAAACTCCAGAGTGCATTTACTTAAAATACCTTTGCTATCATGATAACCTGGCCCCTGTGGCTCAGTGGTTGACGAAGGTCACATTTCAATTCCTGGTCAAGGCACATGCCCAGGTTGCAGGCTCATCCCCAGTAGGGGGCATATAGGAAATAGCTGATTAATGATTCTCTCTCATTCTTGATGTTTCTATCTCTCTCCCTTTCCCTTCCTCTCTGAAATCAATAAAAATAGTTTTTTAAAAATTCATTGATATGTAATATGAAATTTTGTGAACTTGAAATAAATAAAAAGTGGAACCGTACCACAGTATAAGGTGATTACTAGAAAAAAGTATACCCAGGAAAATGCTTAGCCAGAATAAGAAAAATGAAAGAAAATATGACTTAAGGAAAAGAAAAAAAAAGAAAGAAAATATGCCCTAAGAGAAACTTTTCCTATCTCAGTCGTCCAAATAAATAATGTTGCCTTTGAGATGTATTGATTTAATGTCTCATTTATTACTTCAAGATTGGCCAGCAGTGCCCATTAGCTGATAACTAGTCAACCACAGAGGACAGGGGAACTTTTGACCCTAAAGTTAAAAGAGTGAATCTGTAATAGTGCCATCGGCTTTTGAACAATTCCCTCCCTCCGGTCCACTTTCAGCGGTGGGGAGAAAGTTGACTTTCGTCTTTTGGCAGACAAATCATAGGAGCCTTAGACAAGAAATAAAAGGAAAATCGATGTGCTTCATTGGAATAGCTCTGTTAGCAGTTTGGTATAGAGAGTAGGCAGCCGTCCATGTGGGTATGCGTGTGTTTGAATGTTCCCCATTCGGGTAGTTAACGATGTTTCCCGAACGTGGTTTCAGTTTTATGGTATAAAACAGCCCCGCCAAAGGGCACTGCCGTTCTCAGGGGTGCCTTCTCCTCCTCCCACAGTCCTGAAGCCGGTGGTGGCCTTCCTGAGCAACCCCGATTACATCAACCAGATGCTGCTGGCGCAGCTGGAGCGCCGGGAACACGCGAACGAGCATCACAAGAGAGCCTACACCTACGCGCCTTCTTACGAAGAGTTCATCAAGCTCATTAACAGCAACTCCGACGTCGAGTTCCTGAAGCAGCTAAGGTACTGTCCTCAGTCATAGCCGGATAATAGCTACTCATCCTCCTCTGCCGGGTTAGGTAAAGAAAAGCGTGTTTGGCCCGGCTGGCGTGGCTCAGTGGATAGAGCGTCGGCCTGCGGACTGAAAGGTCCCGGGTTCGATTCCAGTCAAGGGCATGTACCTTGGTTGCGGGCACATCCCCAGTAGGGGGCGTGCAGGAGGCGGCTGATGGATGTTTCTCTCTCATCAGTGTTTCTAACTCTCTAACCCTCTCCCTTCCTCTCTGTAAAAAATCAATAAAAAAATATATATATATAAAAAAAAGAAAAACGTTTGCTGGGGAAGCAGAAGTAAAGGAAGTCTGTAGATCTTACCACTTAGTGATAACGAAATTTATCCAACTTCTCCTTTAGCAGTGGAATTAGATTTTTCAAAGTATAATGCTTTTCAAATAATTAGGTTATCATAGATTGAGAGCTATCATTGAGTTGTTGGGAGTGTCTGCTTAGCTACTCTGATGCTTACTTTAGGAAAGCATTGGAAGGAGATGATGTGTTTATAAAAGTCACTGCAGAGCCCAGGCTTGGAAGTAAGAGATTCTTGACTAATTGTTTGAGAAAACACATTGGAAATATACTCCAGGAGTCTCTTTTATTGGAAAGTTCAATCTCACTTGTTGTACTTGAGATATTTTAAAGGTGAGTGTGTGTGTCTTTAATTTTTCTTCTCACAGCAAGTATATATATATACTGTATGATTACATAGTGCTGAGCAGCTTGCAGGTTTTCTAGGCTTCTGTCTAGTTACCCTGTGTCTAGTGTCTCTGACGACAATACATGTGGAAGAAAGGAAGGTCTGGTGCGCCATTTTGCTTCAGATAAGCGCTTTAGTAAATCATTGATGGAAAAGTAAAATTTTGGTTGAAATTCGATTTTTGGACTATTTGAGGATTTTACATTTGTCTTATATGCCTCTGCACTAGCATCAACATGAAGGTGAGTTATAAAAAGCCGACAAAAATCTTTAAAAATAAAATTAGAGCTAATTATTTAATACTACTCTTGGTGCTCCGCCATCATCTGTCATTTTGTATCTGAGCACAGTTCCTCATAGTATAAATGAATTTGGTAAGAATGAATGATTTATCGTCTTCAAAATATGCCAACCGAAGGCTCAGGACTAGAAATGCATCGATAGCTTACTGTTGGCAGTTCACCGTCCAGCAGGAAAAGAAGCAGCTCGGTGAGAACTGCCCTTTAAACACGACATCAGGGTGTCTTCCGCCCCAGGGTGACTGGGGACAGCCTGCTCTGTCACCCGAGGCGCATTGGGATTCCCTCAGTCCGCGTGGCCAACAGCATCACAAGAGAAATTCTGACTTTACACATTCCCCTTCCCCTCTTTAAATGCATGATGTTTGGCTCAGTGGATAGAGTGTCGGCCTGTGGACTGAAAGGTCCCGGGTTCGATTCCAGTCACGGGTATGTATCCTGGTTGCGGACACATCCCCAGTGCGGGGCGTGCAGGAGGCGGCTGATGGAAGTCTCTCTCTCTCATCGATGTTTCTGACTCTCTATTTCTCTCCCTTACTCTCTGTAAAAAATCAATGAAGTATATTTTAAAAATAAATAAATAAATGCATGATGTACAAACAGCACGAGCACTTAAGTCTTCTCTAAGAGCACTTCCTCGTGCTCTCAGAGGAGGGCAGCACTGAGGAGAGCTCCGTGGGTCTGGAAGGCAGGCCTCTGGTTCCAGGGGACTTCAGGCAGGAGGAGAGCCCAGCTGCAGAGTGGCCTTCCCAGACCCTGAGATCATTCACATGCCATCAGGTCCATAATTTTTTTAATATATTTTATTGATTTTTTACAAAGAGGATGGGAGAGGGAAAGAGAATTAGAAACATCGATGAAAGAGAGACATCGATCAGTTGCCTCCTGCACGCCCCCTACTGGGGATGTGCCCGCAACCAATGTACATGCCCTTGACCAGAATCGAACCTGGGACCTTTCAGTCCACAGGCCGACGCTCTATCCACTGAGCCAAACCGGTTTCGGCCAGATTCATAATTTTAAAGTGTACAGTTCAGTGGGTTTTAGTATGTTCACAGGCTGGGCAGCCGTCACCACTGATCCCAGGGTATTTTCATCCCGAGAAGACACCTGTCCCCATCAGCAGTCCCTTTCCACTGCTCCCCTCCCCCAGCCCTTGACCTCACTGCCCTATCCTGTCACTATGGACGTGCCTATTCTGGGGATTCATGTAAGTCAATCATCCAGCATGTGGCCTGCTGTGAATGGCACTTCTTCCACTCAGATGTTTTCCAGGTTCATCCACGTGTAGCATGTATCAATATTTTACCCCTTTTGTTAGCTGAATAATACCCCATTGTGTGAATACCCTATTTGTTTATCCACCGATCAGCTGATGGAAAATTTGGGCTGTTTGCACTTTAAAGAATGCCCTTTCAGTCATTGTTGAGGATCTGCAGTAGCATTATCAGTGATTGTCAATAAATACGGGAGCGGGGGGGCAAAAGTAGGTTTACAGTTGTGAATACACGAAACATAGTTTATTCGTGTATTATTTATTAACTATTATTTATCACATGAACAACCGTAAGTGTACTTTTGCCCCGCCCTGTAAATAAGAGTAAAATAAAATATTGCAGATGGATAACCTCTCTTGACCACTGGCTCCTCCCACTCTCTACTGCCAGCAACAGGAGCAGCGGAGGGCAGACAGTCGGATGGACAGGTGTTTCCGTTGTGTATTCTGTTCCGTATGTTGAATTCTCTGTGCCCTCCATCTTACTGCTGGGCTTTGTGTTTCCAGCAAAGTTTTTAGAGTCAAAGGGAGAACACTCAGAGGCACTTTGGTGGTAAGATATGGAACTCTGTAAGTACCTGCTCTGTGAGAAACAAAAAGAACGCAGTTCAGAGCTAAGTTGGTGTACTGACTGAGTCCAGCTAGAATGAGCTATTCTTCTGACCTTAACCTCTTTTTTTTCTTTTCATCCTCATCTGAGGATATTTTTCTATTGATTTTGAGAGAGAGTGGAAAGGAGAGGGCGAAGAGAGAGAAACATTGATGTGAGAATCACCCATCAGTTGTTTGCCTTCTGTATGCGCCCCAACTGGGAACCAGTCTGCAACCGAGGTACATGCCCCTTGATTAGAATGGAACCTCGGACCCTTCAGTCCGTGGGCCGATGTTCTAGCCACTGAGCCAAACCAGCCAGGACTGACTTCCACCTCTTGATAAACGTGCAGTTCTCAGGTGACTCTGGGGAAGTAAGTCAGTAGCTTCCTGTAGAAGAGCTGCAGAATTCCCTCGTGACAGGGATCCGGCGTCTGGAAAGAGTCCTATGCGTTTGGCAGCCTTAGCTGTGGGATCAGGGTAATCTCAAAGATGTATGGTCCTCTCCTCAGCAAAGAGCCTTTGGAGAGAGAGACTGTGAGAGGCATTTTTCTCCATGGTAGACACACACCTGCAGAGTTCCCTTCGGAATACGGTACTTTCGCGCAGACTGCCTTATCCTGAGGCAGTTTCTCCTGAATCTGACCGTGGGACAATGCCTGGCCCTTTGCGGAGGACAGATGGACTTTGGCTGTTCGATGCAGCCCTAGGGTGCTAGCAGCTACTAACGGAAGTGCTTATTTTGCTTGTCAGGATGACAGGGGGGTGACTGCGTTGTTCTTAGGTGCAGGGGAGGTGTCTGGGAGTTCTCTTTGATAGGACCCTCCTGTATCTTTTTTAAAAATATATATATATTATTGATTTTTTTACAGAGAGGAAGGGAGAGAGATAGAAAGTCAGAAACATCGATGAGAGAGAGACATTGATCAGCCGCCTCCTGCACGCTCCCCCCACTGGGGATGTGCCCGCAAGCAAGGTACATGCCCCCGACCGAAATCGAACCTGGGACCCTTCAGTCTGCAAGCTGATGCTCTATCCACTGAGCCAAACCGGTCTCGGCCCTCATATATCTTTTATGTATGGATGGGGCTGCTGTCCCTGTTCAGTGCATCTTAGGGGCCGGCCTGAGGGCTGACTACTTCTTGCCCAGCTCGAACTAGAGCGACTGTAAGTCCAGGAACAAGTCTGCAATAGCAGGGATTGATCGTTTTGCTCACAAAAGTACATGCATAACGTATCTTGTTACTTGGCTGCTTACTGTTCATCTGATAGGAAAGTTGCTCTCTATTCCAAGGTCAGGTCTGCTTCCGGTTATTGACAGGCAAAATCGCGTTTTATCAGACTCCCGTCTAAAGTCTCCATCGCACAGCTTTATCAGCTGACCGGCACTCATGGGCCTGCTCTCTTCAGTGGCAGTCTGACCGTTCTGTGGCTTTTCTGATGAAATGAGAGCACACTGCCGTCTGACTTTATTTGTTCTTCAGAAAATCTTAGGGTTGGCTGCCTAAGGCAGGGACGGTGCCTTATTTAGACTGAGCGGTTGATGAAACTGTCCACTTCTGTTTTATGCACATTTGAGAGACGGGACATATTTTTTAAAAAGGGGGGAAAAAGTCATTTAGCTCTGCTAGGCTGGACTGCATTAAGAACAAAGCTGGAAGGCGATGTTGAGTTCTGCGGAGTTTGTTTTTCTGTTTGATTTGGCACAAGATGCTTTCACAGGAGGACTTTAGACTTAGACATGCTCTCTTAAAACATGCTAAATTAGTGGTTTTCACCCTGGCAATGTATTAAAATCACCCAGGCTTTAAAAAAATTACAGGAGGATGGCTCACTTTCCCTAGCGACTCCCTTTTTCTTCTTTCCTGGCACCCAGGAAGTCACAGCAAGGATGTGACAGCTGAGTTGGTATAATATTTTGAGTTTGCCAGCATCTCCTAGCGGGAGCAGTGATCAATTCTGTTCATAAAACAGGAGCCGTAAATCTCAGTGCCATGTTGATGCAGGATATGAAAGGGCAGGCTGAATGGATTCCCTACCGTCCGTGGGTGGGCGGGGGACAGTGGCCAGTCGGGGAAGGCAAAACGGGGTTCCGAGCCACGGAGCCTCCATCCGTGAATGACACTCGGCAGTTGCCGCCTCGCTGGAGGAGCAGCGTGTTGCTTTGTTTTGAAGATACAGCCGAGTCAGAGTCAACATTAAACAAGGCAAATGAGGGGTTCGCCCTCACCGGAACCTCTTGGCCTTAAAGGCTGGGGCGGGTTGGTGGCCAGGAGTGCAGCCAGGCTGTCTGGTCCCCAGCGTCTGTGTAACGAGCGCGCTAACGAAAACTGTTTGCTCCTCCGTGGATGGAGACTGTTCTGTACCTGCTTGGCGTGGATCCTGGGTGATGATAACATACAACTCATATTGAGAATCTCCTTTAAATGGAATGTTCTCCCATCTGCTGCCAGTCTGAAATCTAGGCCAGATGTTATGCCATAAAATTGTTATATTTTAGTTATTTAAAAACGGTGTATATCATGGTTTTGAGATACACAGGGACTCGAGGGAGGAGAATATCACGAGATCATCACGAAGGTGGTTTAACCCTGGACAAAATGGACATGGCAGTGTTTTGAACTGTGCTTCTGAAACTGTGTGTGACTCAGAGCAGAAAAACAGGATTACAGTACAGAGGGACACGACAGGAGAAATGGCGCAGCCCAACGCACCCTTTCAGGAGTCAGTCAGCACAAACAGCAGCCGGGGGAAGGTTAGTGTGGGCGGACGCCGAGAGGAAATCGGCATGGAAAACGCGAGAAGCCTGGCAGGTTGTTATGATAATAACAAGTGAATATAAATCTAGTTAAATGCTCATTGACATGTGAGGCTACGAACGAGACCTGCTCTAAAAGGTGTCCCAGTTTTAGGAGAATAAAAGCACATTGACTTCAGAACATAATTCCTCCTGTGGGGTGTCCGAGAAAGAGCGGAGGACACAGAGGTGGGATGAAACGTGTCATTTAGGAGCAAAGAGAATTAACTGTTGGTGCGATGGGAAATTTGATATGAGGGGGGTTTGGGGGATAAAGACATCCATGATCTCTCTGACATGAAGGGTTTATTCTGTGCGTGAGTGTGGAGCAGCGCCGGCCATGTGACGGAGGTATATGTGCTTTATGAAGGGCAGATAGGAGCTTGAGGCCCTTAGGTAAAGGTCCTAGCGCAGAATCTGCATGGCTCTATTCTTAGCGGCCACGGTTGTTATGATCATCAGATCAGGGGTGAAAACATTCAGTTTCACTGTGAACAGTGGCGGATCACCAGGGCCTGCTGGAATTCAGCGTCCCAGCTGGCGTTTGAGGCGACCCCGTAAATAGCAGCCCTCCTCTCTCCATCCCGGGCCAAGGGAGAAGACACAGGAAGACCCAAGTGTCACTCTTAGGACTGTCCGTCCACATTGTCCATGAGCTGTCAGTCAGCCGCCTCCTGCATGCCCTGCAGGGACAAGGCCTGCAGGGGAAGGCAGTTGTGGGAGACCAGGTCAGCAGGAAGGGCAGTTAGGTGTCAATCAGGCTGGCAAGGGAGTGGCTAGGGGCAGGCGTGCAAGTGGTTTGGAGTCAGCAGTCCCGGATTGTGAGAGGGATGTCCGACTGCCAGTGTGGGACCAGGCCTAAACCGGCAGTCAGACATCCCCCGAGGGCTCCCAGATTGCAGAGGGTGCAGGCTGGGCTGAGGGACACCCTCCCCCACCACTGCACGAATTTCGTGCATCGGGCCTCTAGTTTTCATATTTCAAAAGTATTTTAAACCATTTACCATACTGAACACCTGAGACTAGGATTTGTCCAGCCTTTGATGTTGGTAGGACATTCCAGCGTGTGTACCCAAGATGACTCTAAAGTAATATATTTTTAAAAAATATGTGTAAGGTGTGCCTAGTGAAATAAGTAGACTGTTTGTTTTTTAATTTGACTTGAAGCCAGTTCTAGTAATTCCAGATCTGATCGGAACAGTTGACAGTAGTTTAAATAGCTTTGTTGAGAAATGAGAAAGTCACTCATTTCCTATTTTGCCCTTTGGTTTCAAGTGAAAGTGAATTCTATAAATTCATTAACCGTGTTCAAACGCCTACTGTGCGCAAAGCACAGTGCGAGGCGGGCCTGGTGTGTGTAAAGATGAATTGGTTGTGAGACCTTAAATTCTTTCACCTGCCAGCAGGATCCTCATAGTCCAGCATAGAGGTCCACGTGGGTATAAAAGTTAAATATTAAGGCCAGAAGTAGAGAGTGAAGAGCTAAAGAAGTGGTAGGAGCAAACATTTCATCCCGTAGAAGACGGGAATCTAGGAAGCTGCAGAGAGGAATGGCCACGGACTGAGTGTTTAAGATCAAATAAGATTTCAGCAGCTAAGGGAAGAGGTATGCCGGGATATTACAGCCCCAGATCATGAGGGTGAAATGAGATAATGTAAATGAATCCATCTAAACAGGTACCTGGCACCTAATGAGAAGAATCTGTAAGTGGGAGCTGGTGTTACCTAATAATGTTATGGATTCATTTTTAAAAATTAACTCTTTCCTCAAATGGTGGATATTATTCTTCAGTATCATCGATGACTCATTTGTTCCAGAGCACGGATCACTAAGAATATCAAAAGAACAGCTTGTTCCGAACACTGTGTACCTGTTAATGTTACAGCTGCTAACCCTTATTAATTCAGCTCATTATTGTAGTCAGTGCAGACTGCGGTGGCAGAAATGCCAGAGTGAGTGGCTCAAGCGAGGAGCATTTACTTCTCACAGTCCTGGACGCTGGGAGTCAAGATCAAGGGGCCGGCAGACTGGGTGTCCGGGGAGGCCCACTTTCCGGTCAATAGAGGGTGGTCTCCTCTCTGTGGTCTCACTGGTGGGAAGTGAGCTCTCTGGGGTCTCGTTTATGCAGACACCACCCTCGTGACCTAATTATCTCCCGGAGGTTCCAACTCCAAACAGCATTCCGTGGGGATTAGGGTTCAGCACAGGAATTTGGGGGACACAGACACTGAGTCCAGAGCACTCACTGCTGTTGACCGGGTGCGTACCACGTGTTAAGCTCCAGGCTTGGTCCTGGAGAAGACAATACACAGTTCGTCTTCAGAGGTTCGTGAGAAAGTTGGGGAGAAAAAAGGTAGCAGGTCTTTATTACATACAAAGCCACAATTTTGTCTGAGGCTCAGATGCATTACCATTTTTTAGAGAACTATTAGGCCCAGCCCTCACTGGTGTGGCTCAGTGGACAGAGCGTCAGCCTGCAGGCTGAAGGGTCCCAGGTTTGATTCCGGTCAAGGGCATGTACCTTGGTTGCGGCACATCCCTAGTAGGAGGTGTGCAGGAGGCAGCTGATCAATGTCTCTCTCTCATCGATGTTTCTAGCTCTCTAACCTTCTCCCTTCCTCTCTGTGAAAAATCAATAAAATATATTTAGAAAAAAGAAGAAGTAGTAGTAGTATTAGGCCCAGAGGTGAAAAGGACTGGGCACATCCATTTTCTCCATTGCCAGCACTGTGTGTGAAAATGGGACTCTTTCAATGGGCAATATAAAACAATGCCTAAATAGGTACTATTATGGAGCAGAAGTAAGTGAGGACTTCAGAGAAGAGAAATACTGTACGTGTATTAGGGGGCTAGGGAACGTCTGAGAGAAGAGGGACTACGTGTAGGATCTGGACAGGTGGACAAGCAGGGAGATGGTCTCCAGAAGGAAACGGCCTGAGCAAAAGCCGGCCAAGTGATCTGGTTTGCGGAGGGCTGCGCGGAGCGGTTCTGCTGAAGCCCAGGTGATAGCGAGGAGGGGAGGAAGGTGGGTGGTAAGAGGGCCATTGGGGGGGAGCAGAGGGAACGATGGTACCCACAGAATAGCCCAGAACTTGAGTTCAAAAAGCCCACCTGAATATGCGCAACATAGCCACAACGGGAGGGGCATACTCAGAGCTTAAAGGTAAACTTGTGTTTTTCCTGAGAAAGGGTGTTCTTAGTCACACGTACACATGCCTGGTGGTGCCAGTTTGCGCGTTAGAAGTACCTGGGGAGCGGAAACAAGGTTGGCAGGTGGTCGCACTGCGGGTGCTCTCTCCTGTCGGTCTGAAGTTCTCTTCCCAGAGGGCAGCGGGACTGAGGGCAGAGGGACTGAGGGCAGTGGGACTGAGGGCAGTGGGACTGAGGGCAGTGGGACTGAGGGCAGTGGGACTGCGGGCAGAGGGCAGCTGTGAGGGAAGTGGGTGGGACAGCGTCGTGCAATAGCACTTGCTGCCGTGATGGAAATGCTCACAGACTGTCCAATATACAAGCCTGCGGGCCTGTGGAGCACTTGAGGTGTGGCTAATGCAACCAAGGACTCGATTTTTGATTTAATTCATCTGAAGAGCCACTAGAATAAGAGAGTTCTTCACCTTAGCTCATGGCCTCCGCATAGGACAGTGCAGGTTCAGGGGGAAGAATCAGGCTCTGTCACCAACGTGGGAGACGTTGAGTATAACCTCAAATTTCTCTCTGAGTGGGGGGAGCAAGTTCATCATTCTGACGTCGGGGTCTCGGAGACCTCTAGCTCGTGGCATCGCACCCGGTCTGGTGTAGATGCTCAGTCCCTGTCGGAGGGTTTTCATGATACATGGGCAGGATTCACACCATGTCATGTGTGATTAGTACAGACACAGTTTAAAAGTATATCCGAGAATGGTTTTTTCTCCCTATTCAACCTTTCCTTTCCTCTCTCAAACCAGGTACCAAATTGTAGTGGAAATCATCCAGGCGACGACCATCAGCAGCTTTCCGCAGCTGAAGAGGCAGAAGGGTAAGCACCAGTGGTTTTCTTCAGTCACGTGGGCCGAAGGCCTGTCCCCGGTCTGCGCTCTCCTCTCGGGGCTTTGCCACGTCCCAGCATTCCTCTGGCTAACATTAAACACTTTAGCTTTTTACAGTAACAGCGTAGCGGCATTAGCAAAAGCAAATGTAATTCAATCTTAACAGAAACCTTTGTGTTTCTGAGTGCCTTTATACAATTGATTCAGCTGTAGTCATAATTCTTAAAAGATTAAATTTACGGGGTAGATAGTGATTTTGTTCTGTGTTTAAACTAAACATGACTTCATTCTTTTTATCACACAGTAAAGTTTAATCTGAACGTTAATTCATATTTCTGTCTTGAAACATGATGTTGATCTTTTAAATGACTCCCGTGAGTTGCTGCTTCCTAATTTACTTAACCTTCTCCCTTAGTTAAGCATTTGAATTGTGGATACCTGCTGTCCCCCTTCTACTCTTGTAGGATTTTTTAAAGAAATGGGTTTTATGTTGTTTTTATTTATCCTGTTTGTTTGGTTTAAAATAAAACGAAGCCAAAGCCAGTTTGTCTCAGTGGATAGAGCGTTGGCCTGCGGACTGAAAGGTCCCAGGTTCAATTCTGGTCAAGGACTTGTATTCCCAGTAGGGGGCGTGCAGGAGGCGGCTGATTGATGTCTCTCTCTCACCGATGTTTCTAGCTCTCTATCCCTCTCCCTTCCTCTCTGTAAAAAATCAATAAAATATATTAATAAAATAAAATAAAATAAAATAAAATAAAATGAAGAGGCGTTACCCAAGCATGGGATGGGGAGTAGCTGAGGTGTGGCGATCGCTCTCCACCTTGTGGTTTGCCCGGTGCTGGCCTAGTCCCTTCTCAGTCGTGAGGCTGAAGGACACGCTGCTGTCTGAATGCAGAGCAGGTTTGGTTCGTGGCTGAGAGGCCGCAGACACTGCCATCTTGTCAGCTAGACTTTACCCAGCTTTCTGTGGAAAGCAGAGCGCCGGAGGAAGCGCAAGGAAGAGTGGGCCAGACACGAGAAACGCAGAGGCCAGCGGGAGCTGGGGTTCAGGACTTTGCCTGGTCTCTGAGTCACTGGCGGGAGGTGGGAGCTGTGTGAAAAGGAAATGCAGATCTGGACTATGGAGAGAGAATTCTTAATAAGATAGTTCTTCATCTTCACCCAGGAAGAAACATGGGGCAAATGCGTTCATTCAGAGCTGTTTCCTGAACACTAACCAGGTGATTGTGACCCAGTAGTGAGCAGACTAAACAGCATTAGGAGTACACAGGTAGGAGGTGGGGCGGTGGCCAGGCGAGGTATTGCAGCTCGCACTTGGACAAGGGTAGCGAGAAGGAAGGGCCTGAGAAGGAAGGTGATGGAGAAATAGCCTCCTTGGTGAATGACTGAGGTGGGGAAGAATCAGATGAGGACCGGACAGTGCTGACTTCACAGATAAGGAAGTGGCTCCCAGAGACACTCAGTTAAGGAGTCTGAGTTTAACGTATTCTCATGGGTTTACTTTTGTTCTCTAGAGATGGGGGTGGGATGGGGAGCTTTATCCTTTTTGGTGTTCAGGCACAAGCATATGAAGGATGCTGCCGAGAGAATTCTCATGTTTGTCACAGGATTAGATCAGATAGCCTTTAAGGATTCTAGATTCTCTGATTCTGGGGACTGCTGTTGTAATTTATTGTAACTTGTAGTCTTCAGCTGTTTCTGCCCTGCCCTGCGGCTGCAGACTGGTGAGATGAAGTTTGAGGTGTAGAAGTGAAAGTGCTAGCAAGACCTTCTAACGTGAGCTTCCTTCCCCTGCTGGCGTCCTAGTGAAACCCGGACAGCCCTTTCAGTTCTCCAGTTCTCAGTCTGGATTGAGTGCTCCAGGTGATCATCAAGGGTTTCTCCGCAGGAAGTGAAACCCCAAGACTCTGAGAGGTGGGGGCTGGTTCAGGGGGAGAGAGCGCACGGGATTGGGCCTCTGGATTTGCTACCACCGAGGATGGCATTTCTAGGCTGGGATTCAGCTGTGGAGAGAGAGCAACCCTGAGAGAAAAACTTGGAAGTTGCCAATACAGTGGTACCTCGAAATACGAGTGCCCTAACATACGAGATTTTTGAGATACGAGCTATTTTTGCTTTGAAATACGAGCAACAGTTGATATAGGAGTAATTGCGCGGATCGGCCGGCTGCACACGACCCACCAGTTTACCGCGACTCGAGCGTCTCATAGTTTCCCACGCCTCAAGGTTACAGAACGAATTAAACTGGTATCTCGAGGTACCACTGTATAGAGATCCGAGTTAACGAGCTTTGATTTCTGCTGTCTCCACGTCCCGTGTCTTTGCAAAGCTGATGCTCTGTTCCCCACTGTTAGAGGAGAACAGTGTATTAACGGTCTGACGTGACTTCCCCGATTCATAATGCCACCTGCTACCTCCCTGTTCAATTCAAATGTGTGTACATACTTTTTATAAAAAAGGGTCAAACTTGGCATTGCCTATTGTCTTTTAGTTGAATATCTATAAACTGGTCCAGCTAGCCATTATGCCTCATTGCTTCTCAAATTGATCTGTAATTTATTTCAAGCTAAACATGTGTGTTTCCCCCTGTAGAAATCATTAAGGGACATTGGAATTTTAGCATTAATGGCTCCCCAAAATATATTTGTTGAGTTGTTTTTGGAAATCTTTGCATTTTAGAGACTAAAAATATCATCAGACAAAAGGGCCTCGGTCTGCAGGTTCACCTCTGTATTGCTCTCCTGAAACCTGGGAGATAGGCGGGGGTGATCATTCGCATCACGTGACCGCGTAGTGATGCTGTGTGCATGTTGCAAGCAGTGTCATTTCCAATGTCGTTTCTCCTTGTTTCCACGTTCTCTGTGACTGGGAAACGGAAGAGGTTTAAAAAAGAATGAACAGATGGGACCTCTGAAGAATATTTAGATTTCATCCTGGAGATGGGAACTTTACTTACGAATGTGGGGTATATGCTTTAATACAGTTTTGTCGCTGCATTAAAGATGTTTCTGACATGTCTCTTTCAATCATAATCATTGAGGATTAGGAAATGATATGCAGGCCGAAACCGGTTTGGCTCAGTGGATAGAGCGTCCTGCAGACTGAAGGGTCCCAGGTTCGATTCCAGTCAAGGGCATGTACCTTAGTTGCGGACACATCCTCAGTGGGGGGCGTGCAAGAGGCAACTGATCGATCTCTCTCATCGATGTTTCTAACTTTCTATCTTTCTCCCTTCCTCTCTGTAAAAAATCAATAAAATATATTTAAAAAAAAAGAAATGATATGCAACTGTGAAAATACTTTGAAGACTTAAAAGAGATGCCAGATAACAGGCTGGGAGGAATTCCCTGACCGTGTCCCCGTTGAGACCTTGAGGAGGTGGCCAGCTCACGCTGCTGCCCGGAGAGAATGGCCAGCTCAAAGGCCCACACAGCTCGTCACCTTGTGTAGTTCCTTGTCTCTGGGAACAGCCTCGCCGTCCATCCACGGACGTCAGGAATCTCGGAGTCGCCCTTCCTCATTCCTCCTCTGACATGTACGATCGTTATCTGTCATGCACTTAGCTGCTCTCTCATCTGCCCAGTGTCTGGGGAAGTGAGGTTGTGATCAGAGAAGAGACTTTGAGATAAAATGCAGAGAAGTGGGACTTCTCTAGGCAGAGTGATACAGAGAGTAGGGCAGCGTTCCAAGAGGAAGAAACAGAACGGGCAGAGAACCGGAGGCGGAGGAGCAACCGGGGTGAGCTGAGAAAGAGAGAAGCCAGCAGCTGGGGTGGCTTACAGGGAGGGCGTGGAGTGGCAGGCGCGCCTGAGGCCTCTTAGGTCCTCGTGTGGTTGGAGAATGTGCTCTGGAAGATGTGGAGTCACCAGAAGTAGGTCTTCAGTCACCAGCAAACACAGCCACTATGTGTCGGTGCGGCTGTGCAGTGAATAAGACTGTCCCGGGCCTGAAGGAGATCACAGTCTGAATGGGAGACAGGCAGACACACACACCATTACAGTGCAGTGTGGTAACGCAGCGAGAGTGGCACGTTCAGGAGTCCGTAGTGAACGGAGGTGGGGACAGGCTTTCCCTGGAGAGTGATGGAGTTGACTCAGGAGGGTGAGGGCCCTCGTTCCCGCTGGGCTGGCCCGGTGGATGGGGGTGGGGGGCGCATGTGCACAGAGGAAGGCGGGAGACACCGAGCTGCTGCTTGGTAGGCGATAGAGAGAGGAGGCTAGAAAGGCTTTCTCTCCTAAGGTGTTCGGACTTAGTCCTGGAGAGCCGCGGTTCTCACACACAGCGTGCTCAGTCTCCGGGAGGGCTGGCTAAAAGGCACACTGCTTGCCAAACCGGTTTGGCTCAGTGGATAGAGTGTCGGTCTGCGGACTGAAAGGTCCCCGGTTTGATTCTGGTCAAGGGCATGTATCCTGGTTTCGGGCACATCCCCTGTAGGGGGCGTGCAAGAGGCGGCTGATAGATGTCTCTCTCTCATCGATGGTTCTAACTTTCTATCCCTCTCCCCTCCTCTCTGTAAAAAATCAATAAGATATATTTTTTTAAAAAAGAATTAGCTTGTGAGGAATTTAAAAAATAAAAAGGTACACTGCTGCCCCCCCTTCCACCCCCAGACAGCACGGCTCTGTGGATCTGAATGGGCCCGAGAGTGCGCGTCACTCCCCGTCCCCCAGCGATGCTGGTGCCACTCCCCCTGGAACCACACTCTGAGCAGGGCCATCGATGTGTTCAGGTTGGCGCCTCTGCCACTCCAGTTTTGATTTCTAATTACAGCAGCAGCGTCATTGAGAACTGGTCTGTGATAGTAACCGGCTGCCGTGGTCTGAAGGCTTGTGTTTTCCCAGAGGTCCTGGGTTGAGATTCTGACTTCCAAACATGATGGTAGGAGAGGCGAGGCTTCTGGAGGTGCTGACGTCATGGGGTGGAGCCCTCGTGGTGAGATCAGTGCTCTGTTACAGTGAGAGTCCCCAGAGGGACCCTAACTTCTCCACATGTTGAGGACACAGCAAGGAGGTGACCATCTGCTCTGGTTCCCGGGAGGGCCCTCACCAGACCCGCGCACGCTGGCACCTGTCTTGCCTTCTCAGCCTCCGGGACTGTGAGAAATAGCCACCCAGGCCCCGGGGTATGGCTGTCACCTCCTGAACGCACTAAAACACTGGCCGAGGGCGGGAATTCTAGTGGTAAGCGACATACGCTAAATTTCCCCTGCACTGTGCTAGGAACAAGCCCAGTATTTCAGCTCCTTTCAAGCTTTCTTTTCTGCTCTTCCGAACCCCGAAACGTTATCAGAATGGTTCAGGTGATTCAGAGTAATGTTTACCCAGCCGGCGACAGCAAGGGACACGATGCGATCTGAGGCTGCTGTTATAAATAGCCCACCCTTGGGAGTGCAGCGGGAGAGGTTGGATGGGAGAGGCTTTGAAAAATGGTGCATCTTTTTTCTTTAGGGGATACGTAACAGTGTTGGAATTGACTATGGTAGGGCTGTAGCAGAGCTTTGGAATATATCAAAGGTGTATATTTATAATTTTATATATCATATACACAGTTACTCGCTAATAAGAACCGTAATGCTTTCCCTCAGGAATTATTTTTTAAAGATAACTAGAGGCCCCAGGCACAAAGATGCATGCAAGAGGAGGCCTGCCTTCCCCCAGCTGCCGGCACTGGCTTCCCTCCGGCACCCAGAACCCGGCTGCTTCGCTCTGTCTGCTGCCAGGCACCTGGGACCGGGGCTCCTTCATTCCGGCCGCTGCTGCTACCCACCTACCCGGGCTGAAGTGGTCAATGCCACCTCATGGCAACCGGTTGTTTGGTTGTTTTGGTCGTGATGCCCCTTGACCTTTTATTATTATGACTAGAGGCCCGGTGCACGAAATTCGTGCACTGGGGGTGGGGGTCCTTTAGCCCAACCTGCCCCCTCTCACACACTGGGAACCCTCAGGGGAAGTCCTACTGATGGCTTAGGCCTAAGCCACAGTCTGGCCTCCCTTTGTGGGAGGCAAAGGGGCTGATCAGGGGAAGGCACCAGCCCTGTCACCCCACTGACAGTCACCGCAGCCACCACAGTGTTTTCATCAACATGGACTGCAGTCCCTTCATCATGAAAAATTGACAACTTACTTTAGGCATTTTCAAGATGTGTTTTTCAAAAGATATGACATTTCTTTCTTCTTTTATTTTTAATCCTCACCTGAGGATATGTTTCCATTGACTTTTAGAGAATGTGGAAGAGAAAGGGAAAGATAGACAGAAACATCGAAGTGAGAGGAACACTTTGATTGGTTGCCTCCTGCATGAGCCCTGACCTGGGCCCTGGTCAGGGAGGAGTCTGTAATCTAGGTACGTGCCCTTGATCAGAACCGAACCCGGGGCCTGCAGTGAGCAGGCTGAGGCTCTGTCCACTGAGCCAAACCAGCGAGGGCAGGATATGGCATTTCTTAGTCCTCCAGCAGCGGACCTTCCTTTTTTCTCCAGAAGTGAGGTGGAAAAGCCCTAGATCACCTTTTTGGATTTTTATACACAAGTTACTAAGAATATTAGCAGTGGCACACAGGGAGCTTAGCCAATGAGCAGTCAGAAAAGGTGTTTCCTCTGTAGTTCGCACTGATTGCCAACAGCCTCCAATCGCCGACTCCACCCCTGCCCAGGCCTAAAGCCTCCGGTCAATGCTTTAGGGGCCTGGGCAGGGGACCCCCAGCTCCCTCTGATTGCTAGCTCTGCCCCTCCCCCCTTGGCTCTGATCGCAGGCTTGGCCCTGCCCAGGAGCCCCCTGGCTCAGGCCCTTCCCAAGCTGCTCAGGGCCTATGGGACCTACCTCAGTGACCTGGGTGCCTATATATGCAAATTAAGCTGCCATATTTAATTTGCATACTCACTCTGATTGGCTATGGGCGTACCGGAGGTATGGTCAATTTACATGTTTGTCTGTTATTAGGTAAGATATGTAGCGTCCTCGTCTGATTTGGAATTTAAAGGCATCTTTGCCTGAAAGAGGGAGCTAATTGCCTCAGGGTCTTTTCTAATGCTTTGATGTGATCTGACTTTATGCCGTTGCAATAATTCAATACAAATAGTTCCTAATTTATTTTTTAAAATTTTAATTTATTGATTTGAGAGAGAGAGAAACATGGATTTCTTCTACCCATTTATGTATTCATTCATTGGATGTGCCTTGACCGGGAATCGAACCTGCAACCTTGGCTTCAACCAGCTGTGTTTCTGATTTACGAATGACCTAACCTTGCAAACCACCGCAGGCTGGTTTCCTCCCCTGCTATAGGGGCCCTCACCACATTTCTCCCTGTCCTGCCCTCACACTGAGAACTGCCACCTCCAGTACCTGATGCCCCTTCCACTGTCCTAATTTGCCCCTCATTCTCTGCGTTGGGAGACTCGGGGCACTTATGTTAAACTCTCTATAGTCTCGTGATTTTATTTTATCTATCTATCTATTTATTTTTAATATATATTTTATTGATTTTTTACAGAGAGGAAGAATGAGAGATAGTCAGAAACATCGATGAGAGACATTGATCAGCTGCCTCCTGCACGCCCCACACTGGAGGTGCGCCCACAACCAAGGTACATGCCCTTGACAGGAATCGAACCTGGGACCTTTCAGTCCGCAGGCCGTCGCTCTATCCACTGAGCCAAACCGGTTTTGGCAGGTCTTGTGATTTTATAGGCAACTCTACTGTCAGCTCAGTCCCCAGGAAAGCTCCAGTCATGACAGATTCTAACCCCTGCATTTATTTATACAAACAAGGCTCAGTCCGGAGACGTTCAGCACTGCACTGTGTGACTGCAAACTACCAGTTAGGCCACACTGGGCCTGGGTCTCGAACCCAGGTCTGCCGGTTTTCAGTCCGGGACTCTTCCCACCACACGGCTCATCCCCACGGCGGATGTCCCGGGAGCCGTGCTCGAAGCTGGCAGGTTGGCTGGGCCAGAGCTGTGCTCGAAGCGGACCGTCAGGGCTGCTCAGCTTGCTCTCATGGGGGAGCAGTGTGATGTGTGGAGAAGTGCATTGCACACATGTCGGGGGCCTTGACCAGGCAGTGCTAGCTGCAGTGGAAGGAAGGAATAGAAGGGGTGCGGTCGGACCCCTGACCCGCCGTGGGGGGCTGGCGCCCTGTGCTTTCTTCCATCATCATGTGAGTGGTTGTGCCATCCGCTCCTGCTGTCCTTTTCCTTAGTCCTCCAGTGTACTTCCCCCAGGCGTGCAGTGACACTTGGGAAATTTCAAGTGTTCGGGGTTTTAAGAATCCCCTTTTTTCTTAAAAAAAAAAAAAAGAAAACAAAAAAGAACCTGCCGGCCTCAGTTGAGAAGCGAGGGAAGTCTTTCTTTTCCTTCCTGGCCAGCCTCGGAGGTGATCTGCAGGAACTCGGAAGAAGTGTGTGACGATTACTAACTACTGAGACTTGCTGTCACGAGGTCAAGCCCGTTTCTCGTCTAGAAACCGGACTGGTGCCTAAGTCAATACACACCCGCTTCCCGCGCCCGCCTCTCAAGGGGCTTTGCTGGAACGTCTACTTGTGTGTTGAAGAGCGTCTCGAAGGCTCGTTAACCTGTCAGCGTGGATACAGGCGAGGAGCGGAGGCTCCTGCAGGCAGGAAGTCCCTGAAGTCCTTACTGATGGCTTGGGGGGGGGAGGGGTGTGAGAGGACCCTGTGACCTGTGGCCTGTGTCCTTCCGCACCTCAGAGGTGGTGCCTGCCTATGAGTACTTCTCAGTGGTAGCGGTACCATGTGAAGGGACATTGTTGGTTGTCGCCTCTGGGAGAAAGGATGCTACTGGCACCTAGTGGTAGAGGCCAGGGATGCTGCAGTGCACAGGACGGCCCCTGCAACAGCGTCAACCACCCCCACAGTGGGTACCCCCTGCGGTTGAGAAACCCTGCTGTGTCATGAATGCCTCACCCAGCCCGAGGAGGCGCCGTTGGTAGGATATGCCTTGGCATTTGAGAGGTGTTCTAAGAAAAGAAATTCATTTGCTATTGACGTTTTTTAATACCTGAAAAATGTAGGGGTGGTATCTCCATCCTCTTATACTTGTGCTATTTCTGGAGTTGCTGGTTGGCATTGTAAGTTTTTTCACCCTCCTTTGCCTCATTAGAGAGAGTAGCTAACAGTTGTGCCTGGTGTTTTTGTCTCGCTGCAAGCCTTCCACCTGCTTAAGGAAGAACTGCATCATGGGTAGAAGGTGCTACAACAGGCAGGTCTATGGTGTTGGTCACAGGTCTGCTGGGATGTCCTTGCAGCCAATGTCTGTAGCAGGGTTAACCCAGTGTCTAATCCTTTGTCCATCGCAGCAAATGAACCCAAATGAATCCATTTCCTTTTGCTTTGACCTCAGTAGAATCTAGGCAATCTAGGAGAAAAAAAAACAAGTAACATTTATAATTAACTAGAAGCCCGGTACCCACATTTGTGCACCAGCAGGGTCCCCTGGCTTGGGCCTGCACCCTCTTGCAATCCAGGACCCCTTGGGGGATGACCCCCGAGACCCCACAGGCCAGGCCAAGGCACCCCACCAGTGCACAAATCCATGCACCAGGCCTCTCCTATGCATATAAAATCTTTGGTTAATCTCTTCCTGACCTTCCCCCTTTCCTCAGAGATTCATCAGTCTGTTCCATGTCTCCATGCCTGTGTGTTGAGTGTGTGCCCCCTGGTGGTCAGTGCGCATCATAGCTACCGGCTGGAAGGTTGAACGGTCGCTTAGGTTTTTATATGTATAGATAGCTTTAGAATATTGTATTACGTGTGTGTTCATCTGGTACCAATTAGAGAGCCACTGCCATCCAGTGTCACCTGCCACCGTGTATCATCTTGGCCTTATTTTGAAAGCTACGTTCACTGTTGTAAGCGGATCATTTTTTCACATCGCACCGTGTAACGTAGGCCTTACGGAGAACTAGCCGTATAAATCAGTGTCACCACATACCCACACTGGTCACCAAATTTCCACTTGTCTATACATTTCTTGTCTTGAATATTTCTTGGCCTGATTGGTTTTCAGGTCACAAGACATGTATTCATTTGCATCAAAACCTTCCTCTAAACCCAGAGGCAGGCACATGGGCTACATGAGGCCACGTTAGCCATTTAGCCTTGAACATGGCATTAATTTTGAGGCAAAGATAAACAGAATTCTGTAAGCCACAGGCTGCTGTTGCATTCGTTAGCAACAGGATTGTGCCCACACAATGGCATAGGATTGCTCTTCTACAAACAAGACACTCAGGAAGCAGGCGACATTCAAGTAGATCACCAGAATATTCTCTGCCCTGCAGCTGGGTTAGAGGAAGGTTTGTTTTCTTTTATTCTCTCTTCTCTTTGGAATCTGCTTCTAGTTTTTGTGGTTATAAAAGGCTTTACAGCTTTCCTAGGAGAAGAAGAATTTGATTGTTGGTAAATGTGTGCAGTTTTTTCCATGTATGTCTCTTTATTAGCCTCTTTTCACCCCAAATTAAAATGTGTTATAGGTTTATTTTGTGCAAAGCATTTTAAAAAATATATATTTTATTGATTTTTTTACAGAGAGGAAGGGAGAGGGATAGAGAGTTAGAAACACTGATGAGAGAGAGACATCGATCAGCCGCCTCCTGCATGCCCCCTACTGGGGATGTGCCTGCAACCAAGTACATGCCCTTGACCGGAATCGAACCTGGGACCCTTCAGTCCACAGGCCAACGCTCTATCCACTGAGCCAATCTGGTCTTGGCCAAAGCATTGTTTTATCCCCAATGTTAAGATGATTTAAATGCTCTGCACAAAATGTTGATTTTTAAGGATATATGTTTAAAAATAAATGTTTAAATTTCTGGAAGATTAGCTATTCCAAGCATCTATTTCTTTAGAGGCACACACAGCGCTTCCTAATTTGCAGAGACAAATGGGGGGTAGACTGTTTTCACCCTGATCTTCCCACGGGAGGCCCTGTGATGCTCGTGTTCCTGTGGGGATGAAAGCTGCATCCCCGAGTTCTCTGGTTGGGGCTCGCTGTCAGCCACGCACAGGACCAGCCCATGTGGAGGTCAAATGGAAGATCTGAGCACCGTGTGGGAGACTCTTCTATCTGCCCGCCCTCCTGCCAGGCCATCCGGTGGCCTCCGTCCGCGGCGGCGCCGTGCCAAACCTGGCCACGCTGCTTCTGAGAGAGAGCATGCGCTGTGTGCTGTCGGAGTGTCCTCAGCCCGTCTGTGGGCCTGCCGGGGCCTGTTTTAAGCATCTGCAGACACCGGCTCAGTGGACATGAGAGGGATGATCACCCGGGGGAATGGGAGGTCGCCAGCCGAGAAAGAAAACGTGTCTTACTCTACTTTGAGGGGCACCGAGACACAAAGCGCAGACCCCCTCCTTTTCTACATGAGGACTCGCCTCCGGGGTGAGCGGCCCGGCCTGGGAGCATCTGTGTGAATGGACCGCCCAGGCCGGGCATTGCCCAGCCGTCCAGGGGTCCCTTCGGCTCTCCCCCGCGAATTTCACTTCCTCTCCTGAGGCCTCTGACCCTCGCTCTTCCCCACCTCCTCTAAGCAGGCCACCCCCCTCCCTCCTCCAAGAAAACGAGTCCACGCGGGGGGCTGCTTCAGCGCCGTCCATTCAGGTGATGCCGTGGAGGTGGCTTCCCCACCGCTGGCCTCTGCACCTGCCCCCGGGGGTTCCACCCCCCTCTCTCCCCCCCGTCACCTCTCCTTCTCCCTAATGGTCCTCTCTCATCAGCATTAAAACCCGCTCACTTCTGCCCCCTTCAAAAACACACAAGCCTAATCTGGTTGGCTCAGTGGATAGAGTGTCAGCCTGCAGACTGAAAGGTCCCAGGTTCGATTCCGGTCAAGGGCATGCACCTTGGTTGCGGGCTCATCCCCAGTAGGGGGCGTGCAGGAGGTGGCTGATCCATGTTTCTAACTCTATATTCCTCTCCTTCTCTCTCTGTAAAAAATAAATAAAATATATTTAAACACACACACACACACACGACTAACAAAAGCCTTCCCTCACCCCAGCCCCTGCTTCCGATGGGGTAGGCAAAGCAGGCCATTTCCCACAAGCTAGTGCTCGTGCTCAGTCGTTTTTAAAAATTAATTTTGCGTGAGTTTTTTGCTTTTACTTTAAATTTTATAACATCAGCTTAAGGGATTAAATCATCGTAAAACATGCACATATGAGTAGACCCGTACAGTTCGAACTGCATTGTTCAGGGTTGTTGTATATGCATGCAAACATGCGGATCGTTTGTGAGTGTGTGTTGACAGAGGAGGCTTGTAAAATGGTTTGCACTGAGTGAGATTTGTCAGTGATATAGTTAAAAGTGAATGGTATTTCTATTGAGAGTGAGCGCATGTGTAGCACGAATTCTATCCTATTCCGCCCCATCCCCTCCTGTTCTTTAAGACCCACGTGGCTCAGATGCCCGCACCTGGCAGCAGCCTGCTTTACCTCCTGCGCTGACCGGGCACTGTCCATTGTCCGCCCCTCCCCTTCCAGGCAAGGAAACGGCGGCGATGAAAGCTGACCTCCTGAGGGCCAGGAACATGAAGCGGTACATTAACCAGCTGACGGTGGCCAAGAAGCAGTGCGAGAAGAGGATCAGGATGCTGGGGGGCCCCGACTACGACCAGCAGGAGGACGGCGCCCTGGACGAGGGGGAAGGGCCTCCGAGCCAGAAGGTACAAGTCCGAGTTTCTGGTTCTGAGCGTTTCACGTTCGTTCTGGACGCTGTGGCATCAGAGATGCAGCCTTTTAACGTGCTGGTGCTTAACTGAGGCATGTGTTCCAGAATATGGACTCACACGTCTGCTTTTGTGGGTGAAGAGCTGCCAGGAATGGTGGTAGACAGGATAGGCAGGCATGGGGTGGATGTATGTGTGCGCGCATGCGTGTGTGTGTTTTCCCATCCTCCCTTTCCCCTCACAATCCTAGAAGAGCATCATCTAAAACCTTCCCACAAAAAATACTTCAGACTCATCATTTCACTAGTGAGTTCTGTTAACCATTTTAAGATAAAATCAATCTAACTACCTGTTTAATAAGTGGAGTAGAAAAACATTACAAGAAGAAGGAAAAAAAAAAAACACACCCCAAACTACTAACCAATATCCATCATGATCCTAATAGAAAATAGAAAATCCCTCAACAGTATTTTGGCAAATCAAGTCCAGCAATCTATAGATAGAAAAGTATAAAGATTTTGTCCATAGTTGATCTGAAATTCTGTTATCAAGGCATAATGGAATACTCCTTTTTAAAAACAGTTTATTAAGGTATAATGACATACACTTTTATTTAGAGTGTGTACCAAGAAATGTTGACATATGTATATACTCATGAAATGATCATCACAGTGAAGGTAGCCAGCACCTTTACCATCCACAAGAGTTTCCTGGAGCTCTTTTAATCTCCTAACCCCACTGATCGAATTCTTTCACCCTCGCTGGAAAGCCACCTCCTGACTTCCCTGTTTTTTGCCACCCATCATTGCCTTGTCTGTCTTGGCCAGAATCCTGCTGCAGGCTTTTTCTGATTAGTTTTTGTTGTCTGTTGGATACACAGCAGCTGTTATAAGTCTCACACAACCCGTAAAGGAGGCGGTATTACCCTCATCCTACAGATGAGGAAACTGAGGCTCCGAGTAGGGAAGTTACAGAGCTCGTGGCCTAGAAAGTGGCAGAGTCAGGCGCAAACCTAGGTAGTGCAGGTGTCACCCCGTGAAATGCGCATGCGGGTCCCAAGAGAGGGAAAAACAAATGGAGTAGAGAACTAGATTCACCCACCAGCCAAGAGATGAGGTATTTCCGATGTTTTAGCAATCCTACTTGAGATATACTTACACTAGTTTATTTGGATATATTTGCACTTTGGGGATTGAACATAGGAAGAATTAAATCTAACAGTGGAATCGTTTAGATTTTTTTGGACTTAATTTTGCAAATACGTGAACTTGTATCCAACTGGGGCATCATTTGATCTGAGTGAGCTTATGCTGGGAAGCCTTGCTTAGAATTTGTTGCTTAGAATTTGTCCTTCCTGCTCCACTCCTCCCCATATTAAAAATCAGTGGCTCTGAGTGACTGTCCTCTGTAGCCACAGAGGGTGTAGGTTCCTTCTAACCTCAGGATCATGGACAGTCGGGATTTATACTCGGAGTGCATTGCCAGTACGGTTTACATAAAGCAAAGCTGCATGCTACAGTCTCCCAGAGTGAGTGAACTTAACTAAATGCTAATGGTCTGGAGTATTTATGGGAACTAACCATTAGTGGTCTGTAGCAAGGGATGGCCATCTTTTTAATTAGTTACCAGAAGTTGTTAGAAAAAATGCCCCTTTCTGCCCACAGAACAGATTGAGGGTTACTGTTGGCAGAAAAGTTGAATATCCATTGACCACATGCACTTGGTAACATTTCTGAAAATATTATCACAATATTAAGAATCTTAAAATGTTTTCTTTCCATTGCATTTGAGTTATACTTAGATGCCATTTAAAAAACCTCATTAAGAACCAAAAATATGGGACTTAAATTCCTTCTAAATTAATTTGGGGCATTTCTCCTAGTTCATTAAATTATGAATTATACTGAAGGTCATTTGCTTTCTCAGATCACAGCAGTCCATGCTTACGATTGTTCCCACGGAGGTTTCAACTAATGCTTTTTCTTTTACTGTCAGCATGCAGAATAATAAAGGGATAATTTGGGATACCCATAGAATGGGATATTATTAATTAAATGATACTTATAAAATAGTTTTTAAAAAAATATATTTTATGGTTTTTCACAGAGAGGAAGGGAGAGGGATAGAAAGTCAGAAACATCGATGAGAGAGAGAATCAATCAGCCGCCTCCTGCACACCCCACACTGGAGATGTGCCCGCAAGCAAGGTACATGCCCCTGACTGGAATCGAACCCGGGACCTTTCAGTCCGTGGGCTGACGCTGAGCCAAACTGGTCATGGCTATAAAATAGTTTTAAATTAATGTGATACTCCAAACAAAAAAAAGCAAAATACAAAATAATTTGTAGATTTGCTCAGCTATATAAAGATAGGATGGAGAGCAAAAATACCAAAATATTACTCTCTGGTTTCTGGGTCTTTAATACATTTCTCTTGAGTTTTTCTATTATTGGTCTCTGTTGCTTTCAGCAGTTCATCCAATAGGGCAGGGTTATGTCTATTTCATTTCCTAGAAGTGTGCCTGATAACGGAGTTGGTCCCAAATAGATTTTGTGCTGAACGAGTGAGTGATTAATGGAAAATCGGTATTTGTTGAATATGTGCATTTTGAGTGTTCAGTAAACTTTTGCCATTTAAAATTGAAGAGGGTGAGAGAAGTACTACATTGGCTAAGCATTACATTGACTGTGACCTTGAAACAGTGAGGCGTTTTTCCCCCCCCGGAATTAATCCATCGGAAGTTAAAGCAAACTGTTATTTAAAATTTTGTTTTTAAGAGCTTTTTCTTAATTTCTCTTAATAGATTCTTCAGTTTGAAGATATCTTGGCCAATGCTTTCTACCGAGAGCACTTCCGAATGTACATGGAAAGAATGGACAAGAGAGCTCTGATTGGCTTTTGGGAGTCTGTGGAATATTTAAAGAATGCTAATAAGGTGATATATTTAGACTAAGGAATATTAATCACTAGCTGATAAAAACTTGTATGCTAGGCAGTTTGCTGTGTTTCTCAGTGAAGCTGTAAGATAAGAATACATGAACATTTTAACCAGATATAATACTGGCATTATGTTTGAGCCCATAATGGTAAATCAAGATTAGCTTTTCTTAGGCTTAGTGAAATAACCAGTTAATGAAGGAGAAACACCACATGACCTTACTCATTTGAGGATAATAAAGAACATTGTAAACTGATGAACAAAAGATAGATACAGAGGCAGTAAAGCATCAAACAGACTGTCAAATTATAGCGGGAAGGTTAGGGAGAGGTGGGGTAGATAAGAGATCAACCAAAGGACTTGTATGCATGCATATAAGCATAACCAATGGACACAAGACACTGGGGGGTTGGGGTATGCCTAGGAGTGGGGGGGCAATGGGGAGATATGTATACATGTAACACAATAAAAAAAATTTAAAAAATTAGCTTTTTTTTTTTTTAAACAAAAGGTGTTTTGAATATGTAATCAAAGGGAAAAAAAGCATTTATAAAAGTACCAAAATAGTGAATTTAGATCCAGGTGCTTCCTTTTTGACACATTATATAACGGCATCTACATATCCACATTGCTGTTGTAATAAATTTGGTCTTGTCACTTATAACTCAACTTTATAACCTTGTTATTTTTTAATATAATGTGTATATTTTATACTACCAATTGTTCTCCTTTTATTTTACTTAAAATATGATTGCGGTAAGGAACACAGAAAAAATTTTTTGTTACAGTGAAAAGCCCAACTATAAACATTGTGTTTCGTACTTGGCAATTTCTCAATATATATTTAAGAATTAAATATGAAATATATATGTATGGATATATCTATAAATATACTTAATATGTATAATCCATAGACATATATTTTGTGCGGCTTATTAAAAGAAGCACAAAGGACACTGTGTACATTAAATACTCATTTTTACTTTACGTGAGTGTTGCTGGAATTGAATGCCACCTGTTAGCGGTTCAACGTGAATGTTCATTTTGAGGAGCCGCTGTTTTGTTCAGGGTCTGACACTTACCCTTGACCCTGAATGTGCACGAAGCTTTGAGCCCACCCTGGCTGCCAGGGCCGCCCTGCCCCCTTTAAAGCACAGAAGAGAAGACTCCTCAGAGGTGATCTTTCTTACTTTCCTCCTCCTCTTCCTGTCTTTTCAGAACGAAATCCCACAGTTAGTTGGTGAAATTTACCAGAATTTCTTCGTGGAGAGCAAAGAAATATCGGTGGAGAAATCCCTTTACAAAGAGATCCAGCAGTGTCTTGTGGGAAACAAAGGGATTGACGTGTTCTTCAAAATCCAGGGAGATGTTGCCGAGGCCCTGAAGGACAGGTATTACCCATCGTTCATCGTCAGCGACCTGTATGAGAAGATGACGACGCAGGAGGAAGAAACGCAGGCTTCGCAGTTGACTTGCCATAAGGACGAAGCGGTGAGTCCCATTCGGCTTTCTGCTTCCCTCTCGGTGCGGAAACTGTGCATGTGATTAGGTGGGCGCGTACTGTGTAAGCCAGAGTTGGGGTGCACCTCCCTCTTTTCACATACGGGAATTCCAGTGGGACTTGCAGGTGAATTACCCTGTTGCTTGTGGCCTTACACGTGTCTTCCACTGGCTGCCACTTTCCAGCCTTGGGTCAGAGACCTGCCTGCCTTATGCCTGCCTGAGCCACACCCTGGTTTGACTCCTGAGAATCTGGGAGGTGGGCTGATGGGGACAAAGGATGGGGGGAAACAAGGATCCTCGAGGAAGAGAATGTGAGAGGCGCCATGGGAAATATTTTGGAGCTAAAAAAATCAGGTGAAATGAAAATATTCTGCAAGGAACCTTGCTCTCCATACCTGGAGTCTGGTTTCAGTCACTGTACCAGGTCGTTCAGTTTAGCCCTAGCGGCTATCCATTCACTATGAATGACTTCCATTAGTATTGGGTTTTAAGTTTTGTGAAGCTACAAAGGAAAAATGTGTTTTACAGTCTTCTTACAGAGGAAGATTATCATTTATATTGGATTCTTTCTTCCCTGTTCACTGTATCGCAAGCCCTGAGGATCAAGTAATTGCGTGTTATAATATTAGAATCTGGCATCTCTGAACAGTTGTTAAATTCATTCATTCAGGCTTTTTTTTTTATTTTAAATAAGTCTTTATTGATTTAAGAGAAAGAAACAACAATGAGAGAGAATCATTGATCGGCTTCCTCCTACATGCCCCCTACTACTGGGGATCGTGCCTGCAACCCGGGCATGTGCCCTGACCAAATGTCCACCTATGAACCATGACCTCCTGGGTCACAGGTGGATGCTCAACCACTGAGCCATACTTGCTGGGCCAGGCTTTTTAAAAAAAAGTTCTGTTACTTGGTTGTTTATATTTTTGGTGTACAAAACCACTAAGCTCTTTGGTCCAAAAACTCATAACACTCATTGCATTTTCTTTATAAGACTGGCCAGTTTGGTTTTTTTGTTTGTTTGTTAATCCTCACCCAAGAATATTTTTCAAGGGATGTGGAAGAGTCAGAGAGAGAGAGAAACATTGATGTGAAAGAGACATATAAATTGGTTGATTCCCTCATACACCCTGGCCAGGACCAGGAATTGATCCTGCAACCAAGGTACTTGCCCTTGACTAGAATCAAACCTGTGACTCTTCAGTCCATGATCAACACTGAGCTAAATTGGTTAGGACAGGCTAGTTTGTTTTAACTGTGTTATCTCTCTACCTAAAAGTTAAAATGGTTAATATGCAAATGAGGTTATTCAAATGAATAAAAACATAAATACCCAGCAGATAAATTGAATAAGGACTTTAACTGACACTTGATAAGAAAAGTAATAGTAAACAAAACATTAAGAAATGTTTTGTTTACCTAGAATTCAAAGGGGGGTATGATGTATTACTGACATTTTGATAGTTCCTACTCTTAGTTTCAATAATCAAATTTATTTACAAATTTACCCTAGAACATAGCTAACCATGAGAGAAAAGTTGATACACAATGGAGTTTAAAGGCGAAAGTGCAAAATCAACTCATAGCGGAGCAGCAGTAGCATCTGCCTCAGTTAAATTTCAATTCAGAAAGTACCATGTGGACATAAATTACAATTTTGAAGACTGTAATACCCTCAAAATATGTGATGGGAAAAAGGCAGAATACCCACTCAAGTGTGTACAAGTATAAAAGTATGTCATAGTAGATATACTGTAGACATGATTAGAAAGAAACTACAGAAATGAAAGCAACTTGATTTGCTATGATTATAATAGCTTATTTTTCTTTGAAAAAAATGTAATACCCTGTTACAATTCATAATAGTTAGAAGCAAAAACTCTGGAAGAAAGGTGAGGAGAAAATGAACCGGAAGATGACAGTTCTCAGCAGTTCCTTTCAGTGTCCTGATGTTGCTGCTCATGAATCGAATTAACAGGCCCTTTCATCATCTAGACAGATTTTTCCAAGTTATGTAGTTCTTAGTGAACTTTCAGTCACTTTCAAATGCTAACCATTTTATTGGTAAATAATCAACGTTATGACTGAACAAAGTGTACACAGGAAGTGTTTTTGCTGGTAGGAATTTGGAAATTTTATGTAGAGAGACTTGCATGAGTTTCTCCATAATATTCTCAGGACACCGAAAGGGATCCACACCTGTGTCTTCGTCCAGGATGAGGCTCAGGACATTGCGGTTGAGCTGGGAAGATAACTGTTGTCTCCCCTGTTCCATGCACATTCCCTAAGGTCAGCAGTTCTCAACCTGTGGGTCACGACCCCTTTGGGGGTTGAACAACCCTTTCACAGGGGTCGCCTACGACCATCAGAAAACACCTATTTCCCATGGTCTTAGGAACCAACACACTGCTCCTCAGTGTAACAAAGTGTAGCCATGTAGTTTACTGTTGTCATATGAAGACTGTTACCCATGCCACACCACGATTCAAGACAAAATTTCATTTATTTGTCATTAGAAATAAATATTTCACAGTATATAATTACATATTGTTTTTGTGATTAAGCACTATGCTTTAATTATGTTCAATTTGTAACAACGAAAATACATCCTGCCTATCAGATATTTACATGACAGTTCATAACAGTAGCAAGATTACAGTTATGAAGTAGCAACGGAAATAATGTTATGGTTGGGGGTCACCACCCCATGAGGAGCTGTCTTAAAGGGTCACAGCATTAGGAAGGTTGAGAACCGCTGCCTTAGGTGAACCTTTTGGGAAAGATGGTGTGGAATCATTTTCCTTCCCCTAGGCTAGTTAATGTTTCCTTTTTTTTTTTTTTCCTCATTGCACTTCTGAACACCAATGACTTGGGTTCCAAAGATTTAATTTTTCCCTTTCCTGAGAAGAAGCAGTCTGCTTCTCGGCTTCGTGCTGTAGATTTTTCCTTAGTGGAGCCCATGCTCGGGCAGTGCGTCGTCCTGACGTGGTGCCTATGTGGTCGGTAATAGTGACAGGATGGCCCGTCTCTGTGTGACTCGGTGCTGATGTACCTTCCTCCCCCAGAGCCCGGGCGAGGAGGCCGGTGAGGAAGCCGTGGACGAAGGCAGCAGTCAGATTAACGAACAAGCCAGTTTTGCTGTAAACAAACTACGAGAACTAAACGAGAAACTTGAATATAAAAGGCAAGCTCTAAATTCTATTCAAAATGCACCAAAACCTGACAAGAAGGTAACTCTTTCCCTTTCAAGGTTGTCTTTCAACGTTGCCATTTTTAAATTTGATAAATAGTAGTTTTCAGTTTATGCTGAGAGGGGCCACAGTTTCTTTAAAACGAATTGTATTTTAAGTTCTATCGTTGTTACTGTGATTTTGCTTCTTAGTAAGAATTAGAAACGTACTTGTTTTTACTCTTTCGTGATTTGGGTCTCTTTCCCCACAGTCATCTGTAAGTGTTCCCTGGACTGGCTTGCTTGCAGTACCCAGGTCGTTTCTGCAAGCGAGTTACCTGCTCAAGGCCAATCTTTTTTTTATTTTTATAATATATATTTTATTGATTTTTTACAGAGAGGAAGGGAGAGGGATAGAGAGTTAGAAACATCTATGGGAGAGAAACATTGATGATCAGCTGCCTCTTGCACGCCCCCTACTGGGGATGTGCCCACAGCCAAGGTACATGCCCTTGACCGGAATCGAACCTGGGACCTTTCAGTCCGCAGACTGATGCTCTATTCACTGAGCCAAACCGGTTTAAAGGCCAATGTTTACCTTTGTTTTACTTTCTTAAAATGCTGCAAGTACACTATAGAGACCCTCACCAAATTATGCAAGAAAGAAATTATTTTGCCAAAAGCCAACAGAATTTATAAACAGCATCTCACTAAGTGGCATTTGTCACACCCCGGAGGCGGGGTGGCCTTTTGCCTTGGGTTCATGCCTTATTGGCATCCACCAAGGAGGGCTCTCTAACAGAGGTGCGTGCGGCTGACACCCTTTGGTCTGCTCACCTGGTCTCTGGCACTTTCTGCACGTGTGCTTGGAGACATAATGAATGATGCTGTGATGGTCACCGTGAAGAATCAGTGAAATGTAGAATCTACCACCTGCTCTTTGGGAGCCAGCGTGCCGACTGTGGACCCAAACCATAGTCCGATGAAAATGAGGCAGAGATTCCCATGCTTACCAGTGGCAAAATGCGGGGTGAGGGGTTTCCCAGGAAGGCAGGGGTCCTCGTGGACTGCATGTTGAGGAGGGTATGGGGGCAGAGCTGCTGTCTTCAAACTACGTTCTGTAACCCTACATGTTTTCTCCTAAAAGAGATCCAAGGAGATGGTAAACATACAACTTTTAAAAAAAGTATTTATTTTTAAAAATTGCAGTAAAATAAGCATGACGTTAAATGTCACATTTTAACCGTTTAAAGTGCACAGGCTAATGTGAAATACACTCCCGTTGCTGTGAAACTGTCCCCAGGACCCATCTTCAGAGCTCGCTTCCTCTGCAGCATTGCAGCTCTGCCCACTAAACACCTGCCCCTCCCTCCCTCCCCACCCCGGCCACCACCACTGTGCTCTCCGTTCTGGATTTGACTAGCCCACCACCTCACCTCAGTGGAATCATGCAGTGTGCTTCCTTTTGCAACTGGCTGGTTTCACTTAGCATAACGTCTTAAGGGTTCATTCCTCTATTGCTGTGTGCCAGAATCCCCTTCCTTTGTAAAGCTAGCTAATATTTCATTGTATGTGTGTACAGTGTTTTGTTTATCCATCTGTGGCTTAATACTTTGCTTGCTTCCACTTGGACTATTGTGACTAATGCTGCCATAGTCATGGTTGTCCAAATATCTCTTTGAGATCCTTTTTTCCCCCAGTTCTTTTGGGTGCATACCTAGAGCTGTAATTCCTGGGATATATGTTAATTTTGCTTTTTAATTTTTTGAGGAATCTCCATACTGCCCCACAGTGGCTGCACCATTTTATCTTATCACAGTACATCAGATTCTTGATTTCTCTGTATCCTCACCAATACTTCTTATTTTCTGTTGGGTTTGTGAGAGAGAGAGAGAGAGAGAGAGAGAGAGAGAGAGAGAGAGAGAGTGTGTGTGTGTACGTCTTTTTAATAACAATCCTAATGGGTGTGAGGTGGTATCTCACTCTGGTTTTGTTTTTATTTCCCTAATGATTAGTGATGTGAAGTATATTTTCATGTACTTTTTGGCTATTCATATATCTTCTTTGGAAAATGTTTATTCAAGTCCTTTGCCCATTTTTAAATCAGGTTTATTTTTGTTGTTGAGTTTTGGGAGTTCTCTATATGTTCTGGATATTAATCTCCTATCAGATATGTGATTTGCAAATATATTCTTCCATTCTGTTGACTATCTTTTTACCATGTTAATAGTGTTCTTGGCCGAAAAGTTTACAACTTTTATGAAGTCTAATTTTTCTATATTTTCTTTTGTTGCCTGTGCCTTTGGTGTCAGAGCCAAGGAATTATTGCCAATTAAAAGTTAATTCCCCATGTTTTCTTCTAAGAATTTTATAGTTTTAACTTCATGTTTCAATCTTTGATCTATTTTGAGTTAATTATAGTATATGGTGTTAGGTAAGGGTCTAACTTCATTGTTTTACATGTGATATCGCATTTTTTCCAGCACCATTTGTTGGAAAGATTGTCTTTTTCACAGTGAATGGTCTTGGCACCCTTGTCAAATATCATTTGAACATATAAGTGAAGGATTACTTCTTTGCTTTCTTTTCTGTTCCATTGGTCTATATATCTTTATTTCAGTACCAAATTGTTCTGATTAGTGTACTTTTGTCATAGGTATTGAAATTAGGAAGTGTGAGTTTTTCATCTTTGTTCTTTTCCCCCCTTGTTGTCTGTTCTATTCAGTCTTCCTTGAGATTCCACATAAATTATAGGATGGAATTTTCTGTTTGTGCAAAAAAAAAATCATTGAGATTTAGACAAGTATTGCATTGCATCTATAGATTGCATCTTAGCAATTTCTTGTCTTCCAATCCATGAACATGGGCTATCTTTCCATTTGTTTATATTTAATTTCTTTCATCAATGTTCTGTAGTTTTTATTGTTAAAGTATTTCACCTTCTTGCTTAAGTTTATCCTATGTACTTTATTATTTTTATGCTATAGTAATGGAATTGTTTTCTTAGTTTCCTTTTTGGATGATCTATTATTAGTGTATAGAAATACAACTGATTTTTGTGTGTATTGATTTTGTACCCTGCTACTTTAAAAAAAATTGCATAGCATTTTAAACAGCTTTATAACTCCCAGAATGTATTTCCTGTGGCAGATTGTTTCCAAGTTGAAGGAGGAAATAATTCTGACAGAGAAAGAACGCACAGACCTTCAGCTGCACTTGGCAAGGACAGATTGGTGGTGTGAGAACCTCGGAATGTGGAAAGCTTCCATCACCAGTGGAGAGGTAGGTTTCATTGCTTTTACTCCCAGTTTATTTTAAAAGTTTGCCTTCATAAGAAAAGATTTTACTCTGGAGAATTAAGGTTGAAGGTAGAAATCTTGTATTTATTCTCCTAGATGCATTTATCTGCCTTCCTTCCCCCATATTTTACTCTGGTTCTCCTGTGACTGGGAACTACACTCGGCTGCCTGTAGAGATTTACTCTACTCCCCTGTGGACAGAAAGTTGTCCTGTTCACTGAATTGTAAGAGGCTTCGGAGTGGAGCAGTTAGTGTCTTTAAATTACCATTTTATGTTTCCATTGAAGGTTGAAATAAAGTGGAAAGCACTGCTTGAAATTTGGAGGTAAAAAGTTTTAAATTTAAGTGTTTCTAGTCATTCCATCCTTCTGACTTCAGTTGTTCAAATGTCAGTAGCTGTAAGATCTTGAGTAAAATATTTTTTAAAAATAATATTTTATTGATTTTTTTTACAGAGAGGAAGGGAAAGGGATAGAGAGTTAGAAATATCGATGAGAGAGAAACATCAATCAGCCGCCTCCTGCACGCCCCCTAGTGGGGATGTGCCTGCAACCAAGATACGTGCCCTTAACTGGAATGGAACCTGGGACCTTTCAGTCCCTAGGCTGGCGCTCTATCCACTAAGCCAAACTGGTTTCGGCTTGAGTAAAATATTTTGTCCTTTGAATTTAAAAACATTTTGCTATTCTCTGATGAGATGGAATAATCTTTTTTGAATATGCTGTATCCCTTTTATTTTGTCTAAATAAATAATGTCATTTAAAAGAAAGATGCTTATAGGCATTTACATTGTTCATATTGACAGCCCCTTCCTTCCTGTCTGCTGGGACCTGGAGGTCAGGTCCCCCATAGAGAAAGAGAGCGTTAATGTTTTGCCCCCTCTTTGTTTCCGGTGGCGTGTCAAATACTCAGCGCCTCAGATCTGCAAGGACCTGTCTGCCCAGCTTATCTCTGTTCATCCCTGCCTTTCCCATCATCCCGGTGGCTGGATACATAACGGGGGAGGGCTTAAGAGTCACAATCTTAAATTATTCCCTAAATTAAAGAATGAAACAAAGCATATTCTCTGAGAGCCCCCTGAAAGCACACGCCTTACATGAGAGCTTCACCAAGAACCCTTAGTAAATCTTTGGCACTTATTGGCGCTCTTCTTAAGGTAAACTGCACGGTAATAGGCTTTTTGGGGGGCAACAGATCAGGGAAGATTGTACCCAACCTTGAAATACTGTATAGAAATATCAGCCTTGGTGCATGGCCAGTAGGTTACAGAGGACAATGCTGGTTTGATTCTTGGTCAGGGCACAGGCCTGGGTTGCAGACCGGATCTCCAGTGTGGGGTGTGCCGGAGGCAGCTGATCAGTGATTCTCTCTCGTCATTGATGTTTCTGTACCTTCCTATCTCTGAAATCAATAAAGACATATTTTAAAAATAATAACAATAGTGAGCTCTTGTGAATATGTTGGGATGCATGTGTGTATCTGGATGAATATGCGTGTGTGTTTGTGAATTATCTAAATTGGGAGGTAGAGGACATTATGTCTCCCACTGTAAAATGTCATGAAAATAGAAACCAGGGTTTGTTGAATCCTGAAATTAAACTGGGCGAACCCTCATATTTCACACCTGTGTGCTTGCTATTGACTTGATTTTTCAAGGAAACACAGTCTGGTAAGTCCGCTGTATTAGTTTTCTTTTGCTGTAGAACAAATGACCACCACTTTCAAAGCTTAACAAAACAGCACCCACTCTGAGATCGCAATGCCCTGGGCCAGAGTCCAGCACGTATGGCTGTTCCCTGTTCCTTGTGTCATAAAGCTGACACCGAGATGTTGGCCAGACTGCGTTCTGGTCTGGAGACTCAGGGGGAAATTCTCTTCCAAGTTCATTCAGGTCGTTGGCAGAATTGGTTCCCTGAGGCGGTGGAGCTGAGGTCTCTGTTCTGGCTGTCACCTGGCGGGGCGGGGGAGTTCCCCCTTCCTGGAAGTGCTCCCAGATCCTCTCCTCGTGCCCCTCTCCATCCTGAAGCTCGCAGCATGCTCAGTCCTGTCTCCCGTCCGCCTCTGTGGCTGCCTCTTCTCCCGCTGGCCAGAGCGATCTCCCCGCTTTGAAAGCGCTCTGTGATTAGGGCCTGCCTCCCAGGTCATTTCCCTGCACTGAGGTCAGCTGTGCCATAAGCCATCCTACTTGTCAGGAGAGACTCCGTCAGAGTCACAGTCTCAGGGACTCTGCAGGGCGACTCCCCAGAGGGAGGGAGATGGGGCCGTGGAAAATCGCGCTGCCACCGGCTCCCCGTGCTTTGGTTGTTACCATGTTCGTTGTGTTTTGTTTCCCAGGTCACAGAGGAGAACGGGGAGCAGATGCCCTGTTATTTCGTCATGGTGAGCTTGCAGGACGTGGGAGGAGTGGAAACCAAGAGCTGGACGGTCCCCCGAAGGCTCAGCGAGTTCCAGAATTTACACCGGAAACTTAGTGAGGTACGCGTGCTCACAGGACATCAAACTCCCTGAGCAGGGGGAGTGGGGAGAGCTCATTTCCCCGTACGGAGACTGATGAATCTTTCTCTTCTGTTATTGATCCTGGCAAAGTGGTATTCTGAGCCTGACATTTAGAAATTTACTCATAGGTCAAACCATCTAGATTCATCTATTTTTAAAAAAATATATTTTATTTATTTTTTTTACAGAGAGGAAGGGAGAGGGATAGAGTTAGAAACATCGATCAGCTGCCTCCTGCACGCCCCCTACTGGGGATATGCCCGCAACCAAGGTACGTGCCCTTGACCAGAATCGAACCTGGGACCCTTCAGTCCACAGGCCGACGCTCTATCCACTGAGCCAAACCAGTTAGGGCTAGATTCATCTGAATCCTTCGGGACAGATAATGGTCTGATCTCCATTGTGAATGGAGCCCCGAGAACCCCAGAGCTGGAAGACGGCCAGGGTCCCGGAGCGGGTTCGCAGCTGCCAGTTGTGACCCTTAGTGGACAGTGAACCCCACTGTGGGTGCAGCAGTGTAACCAGACTAGGACCGATTGGGTTTCATCACAAAGCGTTGGGGAGTCAGTTAAGTGTCAGGACTGAGCACAGACGGGAGCTGGGATCCCAGCGTGAGTCCTTACTACTCTGACCTGGGCCTGTCTGTCTCTGCGTCTTCTCACCAGGAAATACAAACAGCATAGCTCTCTTCCCCCTCCTCTCGCAGAGTTGCTGTGAGAAAGAGGGGGTACATGAATACACAGCGTTTGGGGGAGTGTGTGGCACAGAACAGGTGGTATTTATTGTTATTGTGGTAGAGATGAGCCTTGTCTCATGGGACTTCTGTTTCGTTGTATACGTGTGTGCCCATTATTTCTATAGACATGTACATCTGCATGTGGTTGTGGGTGGCAACTTAGCATGTATTTCCACTGTGGGTTTTGCTTAAAAATGTTTGAAAGCCACTCACCTAGGTCAGTCCTTTTATTTGACAGATGGGGAAACTGATCCTTGAGAGTGTAATTGACTTGGTGTGGGATGTATGCGTGGTGGATGCGTCCGTGACCCTGATGGATGTAGTTTTAAAGCAGGGCTGGCATGCAGTCATCTTCCTTCCATTCTTTCCACCCCCGCTGGCCCCGGAAATGCCCCCTGTAAGTCTCCTCCTGCGGAGGTGGCTGCCCTCCACCCGGCAGTTCAGAACTTCTCCACTCGCTTCCGCTCCCACGTCCCTTTTAACCGCTTGCTCAGAGTGAACTCATCCCGTTAAAACCCGGGGCCACCTCTCAGCCCCTCTTCTGTAAGCGAAATGTCTGCTCTTTAACCTTTCCCCCAGGATGACTTTTAAAAATCCTTTTAATCACTAACTTCTGGATGCTATCACTTCTTCAGCTGCTTCTAAAGATGGTGGCCAAACAGTGTCATACGACAGGGTTTCCCAAGTGGATTAGGCCACTGTAGCAGCACGGAAAGCAAAATTCACCTTTCCATAAGAACAAGTGTTCCCCGCAATGTCGACTGCAATGGACACCACAGAAAGAGGCATCCTTTGCCCTGCGACAGGCCATTGTGAAGCCCGAGTTCAGTGTCACTCTAGTTGCTGATAAAAACAGAAGGGAGGCCGAACCGGTTTGGCTCAGTGGATAGAGCGTCGGCCTGCAGACTGAAGGATCCCAGGTTCGATTCTGGTCAAGGGCATGTATCTGGTTGCGGGAACATCCCCAGTAGGGGGCGTGCAGGAGGCGGCTGATCAATGTCTCTCATTGATGTTTCAATGTGAGGAGGACTGTGCTCCTGCACATGTGTGTAAACCAGGCCTGACTGCGTGGCTTCAGGACTCGGGGGTTTGGGGTGAGCTTTAGCTTTTTCCTCATCTATCCCATCCCCCCAAATTCCGTGAGCCTGGTGAGAACAGGTAGGTTTTCAAGTCTCAGATCTCAGAGGAACGCATATGCGAGATGGGTATTTGGTTTGTTCTGTTTGTAATTCTGAGTCTCTTTCCAAGATTAAAATGTAAGTTCAAGCCGAAACCAGTTTGGCTCAGTGGATAGAGCGTCGGCCTGTGGACTGAAAGGTCCCAGGTTCGATTCCGGTCAAGGGCATGTATCCTGGTTGCGGGCACATCCCCAGTAGGGGGCGTGCAGGAGGCCGCTGATCCATGTCTCTCTCTCACCGATTTTTCTAACTCTCTATCCCTCTCCCTTCCTCTCTGTAAAAAATCAATAAAATATATTAAAAAAATAAAATAAAATAAAATAAAATAAAATGTAAGTTCAAGACACTAACATTTAACCCCCTCCCCCACAGTGCTTCCCGTCTTTAAAAAAAGTCCAGCTGCCTTCTCTCAGCAAGCTGCCTTTCAAGTCTATCGATCAGAAGTTTATGGAGAAGTCCAAGAAGCAGTTGAACAAGTTTCTGCAGGTAAGACCTGGAACGTTTTGGCTGTGAGAGGCAAGGCAGTGCTTTGGGGTTACACGGTCATCAATGTAAGGGCTTGCTCCTTTGCTCTCTGCTCTCAGAGGCTGGGCGGATCCTCCGATGTATTTTTTTTGGTAACTGAAGTGCACTGTACATGCAGAAATTGCAGGCAGCTGGTGTACAGTTCTCTCCATCTTTACAAACTGAACACACCCTCAGCCCAGAAACAATATCGCCGGCCCCTCCAGCATCCTTCCCCACACTGCTCCTGGCCAGCGGCAACCAGGACGCAGGCTCCTGTCCTTACAGCTGCCTTTGCTTTGTATGGAAAGAGTCACACAGTATGTGCTCCTGTGTCTGACTTTTTCAGGTTTGCTTTTTGGGTGGCTTTTCATTACAGTGCACTCTGTGGATTGTTTTGTGTTAGTTTCAGGCACACGCACAGGGGTTAGACAAGGGTGTACGTTACAAAGTGCTTGCCGGATAGGTCTAGCCCCACCTGGCACCATTCATGGTCAATATGATATGATTGCCTGTGTCCCTATGCTGTACTTACAGCCCTGTGACTAGTTGGAAACTCCCAGTCTGAACCTCTCAGTCGCTTCACCTCTTTCGCCTGGTCCCCCACTCCCATCCTCCTGTGGCTGGTGATCATCGGCATAGTTTCCAGCTGGAGGCCATAGGAGAGCTTTGTTCTAGGTCGGGTCTCTGGGTTCACAGTTCAACCTTTGTCTGATCAGATCCTCTGTGAACATCGTGGACTAACTCCTGGACCCCCAGTTCCCGTGGTCAGAAGCTCAGTGTGCTCTCTGTACTCCACCCTCCCCGGGGTGCGCCATCGTGGGCAGCATTTCCCACTGCTTAGTTGATCCTGAACTCTGTATACTTTAGTACCAGGCATTTAAACCTTCTTACGGTCACACTTAATTTTACTGCCTTAGCAGCAGCGCGTGCTTGTATATAAACGTGATTTATGTTCTTCTTTCCTCTCTGCTAAAGCCAGAGAGGCACATAAAGAAGTTTAGGAAATTTCCAGTGTAAGGGCCACTAAAAATCTCTCTATATAAAAGGCTAATATGCTAAGTGTGCTTCTGCCCATCCAACCGGTTGCTATGACACGCACTGATCACCAGGGGGCAGATGCTCAATGCAGGAGCTGCCGAGCTGCAGTGACTTGGCAGCAGTGGTTCTTGGGTGACGCACCCCAAAACCAGAGAGGAGGGAGCCCAGTTCCCTGCGGGGCCACACGATTCCCCCTTCGGCAGTGGGTTATGTGTTGCTGGCGCACTGTCGGCCCGAATCTGGTTCACTGCACGCTTGTGTCTGCGTTCCACACCCTGTGCGACAGCCACTTTGCAGAGCGCCCTCTTGCACTCCGGGACCCCTCTGGGGATGTTGGAGAGCTGGTTTCGGCCAGATCCCCGCAGGCCAGGCTGAGGGACCCCACCTGCCAGAGGGCCCCCCTCATTCTGTAGGTGCCCTTTGAGCCACGGTGCCACCCCAGGTGCGCTGGCTGCTGCAGAGGGACCTCAGGAGGTTGGCAGCTCCAGGGCGTGTGCACCCGTCTGGCTCAGTCACGCCCCGCCGGCCACCTTCTAATTAACTTCCTTCCAGTCCGCGCACCACGTCACTCGCGGTTACAGATTTGGGTAAACAAGCCTTCTTGGCAGAGGGGGCAGCGTGAGACGAGACTGCTGGCGGCTGGGCACTGCGGCCGCGTGGCGGCTCCGGCTGCTTTTGCCAGCTGCTGTGCAGGCTGAGTGCCGCCATGGAGGGGGGTCGATGGGACCCTTTGTGTTGTGCATATAGGTAGGCGGTTCACACACTAACGAGTGGGCATTTCCAAGGCGGTGGGTGTGAGTCTGCTGGCTGTGTGCCAAGTGAGGGTTTCGGTGGCAGTGAGCGGCGCAGACCAGGTGAGCTCTGCTCTCTGCGCCGTCTCCCGCCGGCAGAGTGACTGGCACCCAGCCCACCTGGAGCGTGGTCTGCCACCACGGCCACTGAGAGCTGATGTCAGACGTGGTGTCCCGGGGGAAGGGCAGGCTTGGGTGCAGAATTCTTAGGGTCTTCATTGCCCGGGCGTGGCCCGCAGAGCAGTGATCAGCCCTTCCCTCCCCAGAACCTGCTTTCGGACGAGAGGCTGTACCAGAGCGAAGCCCTCTATGCCTTCCTGAGCCCTTCCCCCGACTACCTCAAGGCCATCGACGTGCAGGGGAAGAAGTCCGCCTTTTCGCTGTCCTCCTTCCTGGAGCGGCTTCCCCGAGACTTCTTCTCCCACCAGGAGGTGAGCGGGCCATCCGGGAGCGCGTCTGAGCGGACTCTTCCCGAAGGCGGGTCCAGGTAGCGGGTGCGGGTCCAAAGCACGCTGCTCATAGGAAAGGCAGAGGCCTCGCTTTCAGTTAGTGTCGCTGTCACACTGGGGACACCAGCCACCGGGGAGCATAGAGGCACCGGATGAAAGGGTTACAGTGGTACCTCGAGATACGAGTTTAATTCGTTCCGTAACCTTGAGGCGTGGAAACTATGATACGCCTGAGTCTCGGTAAACTGGTGGGTCGTGTGCAGCCGGCCGATCCGAGAGATGACTCCTATCTCAACTGTTGCTCGTATTTCAAAGCAAAAATCGCTCGCTCGATGGCTCGTATCTCAAAAATCTCGTATGTTAGGGCACTCGTATCTCGAGGTGCCACTGTAGTAACATGTGGGTATGTGGACTGACTTAAGCTGGCGGGGAGGTGGGAGAGCCTCAGATCCCATTGGTATCTGGACGCCGGGGATAAGGGAGTCGGCCAGCCCAGTTCCTTACGCACCACGAAGGCTGAGTGAACTTGGGCTCTGCCACCTCCCACTGATTGGATGTCACCTACGCCTGGACCGCGGGCAGAGAACGTTCCTTTGCAGTTCGAGTGTCTGGACCTCCAGCCCTACCGAGGGAGTCGGGCAGAGGAGTGCAGACTTGGTTTGCAGGGAACGGAAGGCGGACTGTCCTGACGCAGTGGCATGTACAGCTGAGGAGAGGGAGGCTGTGACATTTGCCATCTTACGTCCTGGCCCTCAGCGTCCCTCACCTTCAGGCCACGGAAGCCCTGGTGTGGCTCTCCAGCAAACTGCACGGGACCATCTCGAAATGGCATCTCCTTAGTTCATTGCCAAGTGCCCCTTACTGAGCTGACGGAAGGAACTGGTGACAGAAAGGAGCGTCACGCTGCCCCATCCTGAGCTGGGAGAGAAACCTGCAGCACCAGCGGCTGGTCTCTGTGTCAACCCACCTCCGTCTCAGAGTCCCTCCTTGCTTCCCTTCACGGCTGTGTGTCCCGTCTGGCTATACCTGGCTGGCTCACCTCCAGTTTTCACAGCCTCTTCACAGCTCCTCACTTACTGATAGAGACAGCCACGTGACTGTCAGTCTCCCCAGAGCTCGGGCCCCCAAAGTCTGGCTGCACGTAGCGCCCGTTGGCACCAGCCTGTGCCTGCAACTTGCTGACACGCAGATCAGGAAATGAGCCTCGCCGAGGGACAGAATAGACGCTTGAATCGGAGCTTTAAAAATAACCAGATTTCCTGAAAACATGCGGTTTTAAGAACAGCACATTTAAAACCATTTAAGTTAAAAAGCCTTTGAAAACTCAAAATGCTTAGAAAACTATTTCGCTGTCTACTCATTCACTCCTATCTGTCCGGGGACAGGTTTTTCAGTCATTTTAAACTTTTAAAGTTTAAGATCCGGCTCTCCCTTGGGGTTAGATACATCCCCCTCTTTATTGAAAACGCAGAGATGTCTGCCTGCAGGACGGGTGAAGGATGGTGAGGTTGAGATGTTAACACACAGTTTGGAGTGACACTTGAAAAGGCCAGCAGCTCCCCCACTTTGTTGGGTCAGTGACCCGCTTCCTGTGGCTTTCTGCTCCCCCAGGAGGAGGCGGAGGAGGACAGCGACCTGTCCGATTATGGCGACGACGTGGACGGCAGGAAAGACTCCTTGGCCGAACCGTGCTTCATGCTGATCGGGGAGATTTTTGAACTTCGAGGAAGTAAGCCTTTTTGTTGTTATTTCGTGTTATTTTTTCTAGTTCAGGGCTTATACATATACGCATTTAATATCCCTTTACTCCTGAATCAGACTTGTCTTAATGTGCATTCATTCATTCATTCATTCATTCAGCAAGTACGCCTAAGGGCCAACCAGGTACTATGGCTGGCCCTGAGGAGGCAACCTTAAGACAGGTGGCTAGTGTGCGCTTGGCACTGCGGGCCTGCTTACCCCGCACCGTGTCCCGCTGAGGACACAGAGAATGTCTTCAGTGTCCTTTCATGTCACTCAGCACAGTCTCCCTGCGTTAGTACCAAAAGGTGAGCAGAAATACCTTTTCTTAGCTGAGGAGCAGCCGGCTGTTAAAGATGGGGTTTGCTTGCTGCTGAGATCGAGTTATGGCCAGGCACACAGCGCAGCCTCATCCTGCTGCACCCTCAGCCACCTTTCTCTCCCTGGAGGAGTGGCTATCCGTGGAGGCCGGGAATATTGTCCCCAGGGGACACTTGGCAAAGTCTGAAAACCTTTTCGGTTGTCAGAACTTGGGGGGGGGGGAGGGTGCTGGGGGCAGCCGGCGGTGGGAGCCAGGGTGCTGCTACACTTCCTGCCCTGCCCGGGGGCCCTCCCCACAGACTTACCCTGCCCCGAGTGAGCATGCTCACACTGAGAAGGCCACCGTGGTAGTTCTTAGGGGACAGGTACTTAGAAGAAAAAGAGCAAAATAGGATCAAATACTATTTTTTAAAATATATTTTATTGATTTTTTACAGAGAGGAAGAGAGAGGGATAGAGAGTTAGAAACATCGATGAGAGAGAGACATCGATCAGCCGCCTCCTACATGCCTCTTACTGGGGATGTGCTGGCAACCAAGATACATGCCCTTGACCGGAATCAAACCTGAGACATTTTAGTCTGCAGGCCAACGCTCTATCCACTGAGCCATACTGGTTTCGGCATCAAATACTATTTTGTTAAGACCCATCCAAGGGCCTCTCTCCTAAAGCAGGAGTTGGGTGAACAGTCAAACTGTGCTACTTGGTTTAGTCTTGAGTCCTAAACAGGACTCTTTGCACACCCACCCCCCACTCCTCTCCCCCTCCCCCCTGCCACACACACACCTTCCACTGCCCCCAGCCCTCCTATCAGGAGACCAGTGCACTGGGTCATCCTGGGGGCCTGGGTACCAGCCGGCGGTGTGATGGTGCCTGAGGCCCACCCGGAAGAGGAAGCACGGAGAGAGCAGGGGTTGTCTGTGAGGCTAGCAATGCCTCCAGCCAGTCGAGCGGTACCCCTGGCTGGCCTGGGCTCTCTCCAGCAGATTAGCGTCTTTCCCTGGGGCAGAGGAGGTGGCTGGGAGTGGTCTTGTGTAGGAAGAAGGGCTCTGTGTCCCTTCTGAATTACATATCCCCTGATGCCACCGAAAGAATTACTAGCCGGTGAAAAACCTCCAGGTGGTGGGGATGGTCCTGTGCAGTTTGCTGGAGAGCCACACCAGGGCTTCCGTGGCCTGAAGGTGAGGGACACTGAGGGCCAGGACGTAAGATGGCAAATGTCCGCAGCCTCCCTCTCCTCAGCCGTACATGCCACTGCGTCAGGACAGTCCGGCCTTCCATTCCCTGCAAACCAATCTACACTCCTCTGCCCGACTCCCTCGGTGGGGCTGGAGGTCCAGACACTGGAACTACAAAGGAACGTGTCTGTGTGACTTTTATTCCTCAGTGACTGCTACAGTGTCTGAACCACAGTGGGTGGTCAGTACAATGCCTGGCTGGATGCACTGATGGATAAACAGGCGAGAGCACTTTAAGTGCCGGAATTAATTATTTTGGTCATTGAACTTTTTCTTCGCCTAAGCCCAAACTTAAGCCATCAGCAAATACTTGGGAGGATATTTTAGATACAGCTCTGTAGGGGACACAAAACTATATCAGGTGTAGATTCTTCCTTCAGTGCATTTACAAGATAAGGGTGCCAAAAATGTAACTCACATTAAGCAACAGACACAATTAAATTCAAAACTGCAGGCAGAGGTGTATAGAGTGGTACCTCGAGATACGAGTTTAATTCATTCTGTAACCTTGAGGCGTGGGAAACTATGAGACGCTCGAGTCGCGGTAAAATGGTGGGTCGTGTGCAGCCGGCCGATCCGCGCGATGACTCCTCTCTCAAATGTTGCTCGTATTTCAAAGCAAAAATCGCTCGCTCGACTGCTCATATCTCAAAAATCTCGTATGTTAGGGCACTCATATCTCCAGGTACCACTATGTATAAGGATGTTCATTTTCAGCAAAACTTCAGTATTGAAAAGCTGGATCTAAGCTAAAGGTCAGAAGCGGAGGGTAAATTTGCGTGATGGAATATCACCCAGATATTAAAGATCCTTTCAGATGAAAAAGCTGCAGCCGTTGCACACTCACACACTGTCAGCTCTTGACTGCTGTTTCCTGGGTTCCGGGGGTCGGAAATACCAGCCCTGCACCCACAGTCTCCCCTTCCTCAGGGGCCCGCGCAGGAAGTGGTGAGGCCTGGTGCCCAGAGACCCAGCTGTGGGGGCTGCCAGAGCCAGTCCGGGCAGCAGATGCTCCACCCTGTGCCTGCTGCGTACTTGGTTCTGCTGGCGACATTCCCGAGGGGGAAATGGCGCATCATTTATGTTGAGAGGCGCTGTCTTTGTCGTCAGCAAAATCCCCGTGTGGCTGCAGCTGCCTCTGTGGCTTGGGGCACAGGAGCTCTTGGGAGGAGGCATCGGCTGTTTTGCTATGTACGGGGGGGGGGGGGGGGGGGGGGGGGGGGGGGGGGGGGGGGGGGGGGGGGGGGGGGGGGGGGGGGAGGACAGGAGCAGGTAGGAGAGTAGCGGGGATCAGTGAGAGGAGGGGGTCTGGAGCAGGGCCACTTTGGGTGAGTTACCATCCCTCACAGCCAGGCTCCCAGCCTCAATGCCAGCCTCAGACAACAGGTCTGCCAGCCGGTGGCGTGCCCTGTGTGCCATCGGAAGTGTAAGGTGCTGCTCTCCACTCCAGGACTTGGATCTGACTCCAAGGATTAACAGCATTCCTGTAACTGGTCCTTTAGGTCCATTTAAAATGTCACACATGACCTGAGACTGTCCTGAAGTCCAGGACCAGGTCCATGTGAGCTGCCCACTTGTGTGTGTGTGGCTTCCGGGCCCAGAGGGTTTGTGCATGTATGTGCTCCCTCAGCTTTCCTAACCGGCACGGGAGCCCTGACTCCGGCTCCATTAGAGCGAAGTCTGAGTGTCTTGTTTGCTCGTGTGTCCGTAGCTACATGTTTCAATGAAGGGAGGTGACTATATAAATGGCACATTGGTTTAGTTTCCAACTTGCAGACCGAAAATGTCCTCACCGCATCACTTTGCATGTTCCTATTAAAGATGATAATAAAGGGCCATTCTTGATTGACAGGAGTATAAAATGTTGATGAGTAAATAGGAATCATTGAATCCTTTGTTTTCCTTGAGGAGCAATGAAAACTTATTAAGACCAACTTCTTTTTGTTTACATTTATATTCTGTACTTATAGAAATAATAAGTTTAATTTGTAGAACCTTTTACAACACTGTTTCACACAAAATACCGGTAAGACCCTCAGTGCAAAAAATGGACGTTAATACTGTCCTTTCCCAGATGGGAAACGGAGGCTCAGCGGAAGTGGCTTCGGTCCAGCCGCTCCAGGCAGCAGGAGGGGACCGAACCCACGGCCCAGGACCCTGCTGTTCCCCCAAAGGCATAAAATCCACAGAGTGCGTGATGCTCTGCAAACTACTGCTCAGACGGGAGCAGCGAGACCCATCTGTTCATTAATATTTCACAATATTTGTGGGCATTTGACTACGCATGTTTCCCATCCAGAGAAGTGTTAGAAAACTGGGCAATGAGCCGGACAGAAACCTGACTGCTGGCGGAAAACAGACGGCTGTCGGGCGCCCAGGAACATGAGTGTCACCTCCACGTGTTAGCTCAGCTGTCGTCTGGGCAGGGAAACGCTGTAAAAACTCCCCGGTCTCGTATTGGTTGCTAAGCGGAAAATGCCAGCGGAGTCAGAATCTTCCAGGGCAGAAGTTTGCCAACCTAGACCCGCCACCTCCAGAGCCCATGGCCCCGGCAGGGTGGCAAGCCCGCGATTGGCTCGGTGCTAAGTGTGTGCTTGTGCAGCTATGAAAATGTCTCATTGTGCCCTCCGGTGATAATACTTTTCCTCTGACTTACGTTTTAGTGTTTAAATGGGTGAGAAGAACATTAATTGCTCTCGTTCAGGTCACTTTTGGAAGGACCATCAACAAGTGAGTTGCACGAAATTAATGTTTGATTCATGCCTACCCTTTGCCGTAAGAGTCACAGTGGCTGTGGAACCGCAGCCAGTCCTCTTGGTCGCTGAAGGTATCTTACTCCCTCCTCTCGTTTCTGACACGATGCTGAGATGGGCTGGGCAGGCAGATGGCCGCAGAGCGCACGGTGGCCGGAGGAGGGGCGCTTGGCCAGCGCTGCATGGTGCCCACCGGGTCAGGGGAGTCTGTCCAGTTCTCTTCCGATCGTGGTGACCAGCTGGAGGGTCCTGGGCACAGTGTTCTGTGTCCCCTAAGGGGAGGCAGGTTAAGGCTTAGATCTAAACCGAAATGAAACAGGCTGAGCCTCACGCATGCCTGCTATGTCCTTGGAGGGAAATGCAAACCATCCATTTTTTCAGTCAGGGAACATGGAAAGGGTAATTCCTCCTGTTAATATCTGAGCGGCCATCAGGGGTGTGCGTGTGCATCATATAACACTATGATAAGCCATGTGAAGATCTTAATATTCCATTATCTATCCTGATACACATAAAAGTTTAACTCCACATCTAGTATTCTTCAGGAGACAAACATGGCTTTCCTGCACAATAAAAATGTGAGTTGGCTGCTAAAAAAAATAAGGGGGGAAATCACATTTTTGTCCAATAACTATTTTAAGATGAAAATCCGGTTTTTCAAATTGAAAGACTAGTTTTGTCATCAAACATATGCAAGGTTTATGTGATAGTTTTTATCAGATAAATCTTACACCTTTTTATGGGAAACAAAAAACGTGTTATCTTCTTTTTCATTTGCAAATATATTTTCCTTGGTCATAAACAAAAGTTTACTTCTATTTATTTCTGAGATTTTTTAAAAACTGGCATCGGCCATTTATTTAGCTTATATCAGAGGCTTCTGTTTGAATCAGAAAAAACGGCCTGTTTACGTTTTGGTCTGAGCCAGAATTTAACTTTAGTATAGATAGGAGTTGGATAAAGAAATTTTCAAAATAGCCAAATAGTCCTCACTCCTCAGAGCTGCCGGTGTATTTTTATTCTCAGTTTCAGCAAGTCACTCGGACTTTGCTTGCTCCTTGCAGACAGGGGCTCTGAGATGTCAGGGCTGGAGAGGCGCCGGCGGGTGTCCGGGCTCTCCCTCTCCGCGTGTCACCAGGGGAGGAACGTGGGCCGGCCCGCGTGCCTTTGCTCTTTGCCTGGAGCTGACGGTGACTCACAGGAAGCAGCGGCAGCACTGGCCATGGACGGCTCCTTCCACATGCAGGCTTGCTTCAAAGCTGCCTGCGGAGGGGCTGATAGAAAGCCGGGCCTGACTGATAGGAAAGACGCAGGCGGGGGCCTCTGGTGAGTCACTTACCAATTCCAAGCTGCAAATTGCAATGTCCTTCTTCATTTCCTCACGGAGCACCCGTAAGGAAGGTGGCAGGAAACAGGACGTCTGCCTTGCTAGGCAGATTCTCCTGAGGCTGGCCGGCCGCAGGCTCTCCTAATCACAGGCCCTGACGTTAATGCAGCGGCCTTATATGGTCTGGATGTGCATTGCATTTCCGGCCCAAGCAGGGGAGGGAAGTGTCTTCCCAGAGGGACAGCTACAGACAAAGGACACCGTGACTCCCAGTGGAGGGGACACTTCGGTAGGGACCGGTTACTGTGTGCAGTCCGAAAACCTTACCTTGTCCCTTTAAAAATCTGGTCGGGAAGTCCAATTTTTAAATTTATTACCGTATTTTCCGGCATATAAGATGACTTTTTAACCCGGGAAAATTTTCTCAAAAGTTGGGGGTCATCTTATACGCCGGGTGTCATCTTATCGGGCGGGTATATCCCAAACTCTGTATTTAACTGGAAAAGTTGGGGGTCGTCTTATATGCCCAGTCTCCTTATACGCCAGGAAATACGGTACTCGTGAATTGAGTTTGAAATTTCAAGTCTTTCTGGCACTAAATTCTAAAACGATCCTTCCCCCTTTTCAACAAAGAGACTTCCTGCTCCCGATGATCCACCACTCACGGGCTCTCTGCACTGAGGTGTCTGGTCTCCTGAGAGCCGCCTGTGACCGGTTAGACTGACTAATAACTGATGAAACCGGGGCTGTGTAGACCTGGTGGCAGACAGAAGCCATTAATTTATTACCGTGCCCCATTTTCATTCCCGGGGAAACTGGGAATGGCCGGAGAGAGTGTATCTCGGGGCTCCACCTGTGGTGAGAGAGGTGCCCATGTTTTCTCTGCCTGGTGGGCACGTGCCCTGGGTCCCTGGGTGAGGACGCTGCCCGGCGTGATCTGCCGCAGCAACGCCAAGAAAATGGGGTTCTCCCCAGCACCTCAGGACTCAGAGACGTTTCAGACACTTTGAACGCCTTTCAGGGACTTGTGTCCGGTTGACAGCACTTTATGGAGAAGTTAGTGTGTTAAGTTCTGAGCGCAGTGAGAATAGTTGCAAGCTTCAGACAAACCAGTCTCCCCCAGTGAAAGACACCCCAGCAGTCAGCACCCAAAAAAATGCAAGCCACAGGCATGCACGGTCATTCAGGGTTCCCAAATTACCAAAATAAAAACTAACTCCCAGAGCCAGCATTTAAAAAGCCAATTCCTAGTTTATTCATTGAACATTTAGACCAGGCTGTGTCTTACTCTACTCATTGATAATTGATAAATGCCTTTTGAGAACAGAGTATGAAAAAATTTTAAAACCTCATCCAAGAAATATATTTCTCTTCAAAGACAAATTCGGGACACAGTCAACTGGATTTTCAGCGAGCAGATGCTGGTTTACTACATCACGGTGTTCCGGGATGCTTTTTGGCCAAATGGGAAACTGGCACCACCGACCAAAATCAGAAGCAAAGAGCAAAGCCAGGAAACGAAGCAGAGAGCCCAGCAGAAGCTGCTAGAAAACATTCCAGGTGAGGCCGGCTTCTCGCCTGCGGGCACAGAGAGAGGGGGAGCATTAGTTTAGTGAAGGTTCACGCAGATCTGTCGGGAAACACTGTTTGTAATGAAAAATGATCACACTTTTTAAATCACATCTTGCCCCTTGCAAAGATGTTGTACCGAGAATCTTAATAAGAACAGTACTGGTTATATAATTCTTTCAACTAGAAGAATGTTTTAGAACAGGTAATAAATATGTTGCTTTAAAAATTGTACTCAAGCACACTGTTTTAAATGCTTAATTTTTAATTTGGTAGCAATGTATTAAAATTTTAATTTGTACAAATATCTTATGTTGAAAAATTCTAAATCTTTTATTTTTTTTGAAAAATTCTAAATCTTATTTTCTCTTTAAACATTTGAAAAAACTGATCATTCATGTTCCTTAGGCTATGGCGTATTTATTTATTTACTTTTAATCCTCACCCAAGGACATGTTTATTGATTTTTAGAGAGAGGAAAGGAGAGGAAGACAGAGAAACATCAATGTGAGAGAGATGCATTGATTGGTTTCCTCCTGCATGTACCCCAACCGAGGCCAGGAACAAACCTGCAACCCCGGTACATGTCTTTGACCTGGAATCAAACCCACCACTCTTCTGTACACGCTCTACCACTGAGCCACACCAGCCAGGGCAAAAGTACAGTGTTTTGAACACTTGGTTTTTAATTGGGTAGCACTGTATTAAAATTATAGTGTGTATCAATGCCTTATTTTTAAAAATTCTAAATAATCTTTTCTCTTTAAACATTTGAAAAGAACTGATCATGTTTCTCAGGCCATAGGCTTCTTCCTTTCCCTCTTTTCCCTTCCACTCCCCTCCCTTCTTTTTTCCTCTCCTCTTTCCCTCCTTCCACCCTTCCCTCTCTTCTTTCCCTTATTTATTTATAGTAAAGATATTTACTGATTTCAGAGAGGGAAAAAAAAGAGAGGGAGGCCAAAACTGGTTTGGCTTAGTAGATAGAGCGTCGGCCTGTGGACTGAAGGGTCCCGCGTTCGATTCCAGTAAAGGGCACATACGTTGGTTGCGGGCACATCCCCAGTAGGAGGTGTGCAGGAGGCGGCTGATTGATGTTTCTCTCTCATCAATGTTTCTGACTATCCCTCTCCTTTCCTCTCTGTAAAAAAAACAATAAAATATATTTAAAAAAAGAGAGAAAGAAGGAAAGGAGACCAGGAGAGAGAAAGGGGTGTGTAGAGGGAGACATCAATCAGTTGCCTCTCATACACACCCCACCAGGGATTGAACCTGAAACCTAGGTGCATGCTCTGACTGGGAATGGTACCGGCAACCTTTTGGCATACAGCAAGCATGTCAAACTCTAAGGCTCACCTGGGCCAAATAAGTGAGGCCTGTGGCCCGCGGGCCGTGAGTTTGACGTACTTGGTGTACAGGATGACACGCCAACTACTGAGCCACACTGGCCAAGGCAGTGCCTTCACTTGTTGTGTACCTATCACGTGATGTCTCCTTCGCTGAAGAGCTACGTATTGTGCACTTGATCAATAACAGCGTGGCTTCTAACTTAACTTTTCAGATATGCTTCAGAACCTTGTTGGACAGCAAAATGCCCGTCACGGTATCATCAAAATATTCAATGCACTGCAAGAAACAAGAGCCAATAAGCACCTGCTGTATGTGAGTAACGTGAAGCCCAGCAGAGGCTGTTCCTTTCACTTTACACTCTGTTCACACACAAAATCTCCGTGTTCTTCATCATCCATGTTCCTTGTAGCTCCGACCCCGTGTGCGCTGCTTCCCTGTGTGTCTGCTACTAACCGCGGTGGCAGGGAGAGAGGAACACAGGCCCCGGGGGTGAGCTGTCCTCCTCCTCACACGGTCTGCTTCTCGACCTGGGGCATCTGTGCTTCGCGACCTGGGGCATCTGTGTCCAAGGCCTCCGTCTGTCACAGGTGGCACAGGCAGCGTGGCTGGTGGTGTGGTGGTAACAGGCCACGAAACAGCTGTGGATTCCCTCTCCTCGAGAACAACCCCGGCCTAAAACTAGACTTGTTTCCTAGCTGTCGATGTTTGAGTAAACCCCGAGAGAGAAAACACCGTTTCCTCCTCTCTCCTCCTCTCTTGTCAGGTGCTGATGGAACTGCTGCTGGTTGAACTGTGTCCTGAGCTGAGAGCTCCCGCGGACCCGCAGAGAGCTGGCCAGGTTTGATCTGCGCGAATAAACCCCCACGAGATGTCTGTGACAATGGACATGAACCATTTCCTCTTTTCCGCAGAGGCTCCGAGAACAAACTGACTTTCGTTTAGTGACCTCCCTCCAGTTCCCTGCGAACTGAGCAGCTGGATGCTGTGGCAGCATCAGCAAAAGCACTTCTGTTAACGATGGGGATTATTTTAATAAGAGTATAAATACTTTAAAGCTGAAATATAAGTGTTCATGTGCGGAGAACCTAGGACATATTATAAATATTTATGGAAGTTGTTTTAAAATGAAGAACTGTGAATACTGTACAGTTACTTTCCTCACTGAGGACTCTGAACATTCCTATATCCCTGTGTACTGAAGAACATTGTTGTACTATCCTTTATGTAAAGTTCTTGTGAAAATTTGTCTTTATTTTTACCAAAGATTTCCCATAGTTTGAAGCATTTGAAGCAATAAAATTTAAAAACAAAGCACAGAGTTCTGTGATGTTTAAGACACTTATATTTCAAAAAAAGAGGTTGTAACACTTCCGGCAGCCTTTTTGTAGAAAACCCTGTGCATGGAAGTACTTCTGCACGGAAATACAAAGTTTGCTGCCTTCTATCCAGACAAGAATGAATTTATAACAAATATGATGATTGATGCGAACGAGAAGAGCCTAATTAGTGCTTGAAATGATGCAGTGAGGAGGAGGGATGTGAGCGGAACTGAAGGAGGGGGGCAAGGATGGGTAGGGAAGCAGGAAGAGGAGGGAGGAAGATTCCTGATTTTTAAAATAAAGCAACATTAATTCAAAATGTTTACAAAGAAGATACTAAGGTATCTTAAGACATCATTGCCAATATTTTTTTAATATATTTTATTGATTTTTTACAGAGAGGGAGGGAGAGAGATAGAAAGTCAGAAACATCCATGAGAGAGAGACATCGATCAGCCACCTCCTGCACGCCCCACAGTGGAGATGTGCCCGCAAGCAAGGTACATGCCCCCGACTGGAATCGAACCCTGGAACCTTTCAGTCCGCAAGCCGACGCTCTATCCATTGAGCCAAACCAGTCTCGGCCATTGCCAATGTTTTTGTTTCACAGATGAATACCACTACAGTTCTCTGCGTATGAATTCTATTTTTCAGTCAGTTTTTGCCTACATTAATGTCACTGATATAAAGCCTCTTGCTCATTTAATTTTGAACCATGTTTAGTTATAGTTCTGTCTGATGATTTCATTGGGATTTTGGCACATTTCATATTCCTCTGAAATACATCCAGATTTCTTAAAATGTAGAAATGAAATACAAAGAAAACTTCTTGCTTTAATCGACTGGCTTACAGGAATGGAGCAGTTTTTCACTCATTAAATTAAGATATTTAAGATAAGGAAGGGCGAGAGTCTAAGCAATTTCTTAAACCCACTGTTTTTAAAGCTTATCATAAATCAGCCAAGTTAATTATTCATAAGGAATGTCTTTTGAGAATATGAAATGTCCCAGAAGGTTCGGTGCAGTCTTAGCTTTAGTAACTTCAGAAGCTCAAGTGCTACACAAGTTAAAATAAACACACACATTATTTGAAAGTTCCTTTAAATTCCTTACACATTTTTGTGAGTTTTAAATTAAAACATTTAAATAAGTTAAATAAATGACAAATTTATTCAAAATTCCTATAAAATTTTGTAAGTGGTAGCATTTAAACTTCTGAAGTTACTAAAACTAAGGCTGCACTGAGTCTTTTGAGACACTGTTTGAAGATGGTTGCTTTAAGGAATGGTTTTCAGTATTTGATGTGGTTGGTGGAGGCCAGTGTAGAGGCTAAGAGCTGGATTTCTGAGGACTAATCCAGCAATCTGAGCGTGTAGCTGCATTTCAAATTGCAAAATTATCAAATACAAATTCAAGAATGAAAGTAACATGCAATCAGGAAAAATCCAAGATAATGTAACTTGAGATGCAGAAAATAACTAGATGTCACTGTTATAAAAATACATACATTTGAAGGTCTCAGGACGCACGATCTTTGTTGAAATGCACTGTGGTCTAAATTCTTTGGTGAATAAGTAAAGAGTGAAGTTCATCTGCCAATGCAGGATCCAGACGACAAGCCTTAAAATAAAAGACAGAGTCACTTATTTAAATACATTTTGAATTATTGGGTCTTTCTTCCTTCTTAACCATTTTTGGTTTGTTTTTGAGAATAGTAAAATCCAATTTTCAAGGGTGGGTTTTTAAAAAACATTTTTTTTATTGACTTCAGAGAAGAGAGAGGGAGAAATAGATAGAAACATCAATGATGAGAGAAAATTATTGATCGGCTGCCTCTTACTAGGGATCGAGCCTGCAACCCAGGCATATGCCCTTGACTGAAATCGAACCCGGGATCCTTCAGTCCACAGTCTATAACAATCTTATTTTAAATGATACAGTTTATTATGACTAAAGTAAATACTAATGCGTAATATCTCCCACCATGTGGAACATCGTTCGAGGATCACAAGCTGTTCGGACCCAGAGTTGTCTCAGCTTATGTTTATTTAGAAAAGCTACTAAGGACGGCGTGTAATCGGAAACTGACTTGGTTTGGAAATTGAACATTCAGGTTTCTGAAAAGTAAAGGCAATATTACCCATACTATCAGAATGGTGTAGTGGTAAGTATCTCAGAGATCGGTTGTATTTATCTATTGTATTTCCACCTAAATCAGGGTTCCCAAACGTGCCTGCCGGGACTCCCCCAACACTGGCATCCCAAGAGGCTTCAGCACCTACAGGGCCCACCCCGGGGCTGAGAGGGAGCTGCTCTGAGATAAGGCCTGGGCTTTGGACTTTTGAAAGATCCCAGAGATTCCAAAACAGACAAGCTAACATCCATCGGTTGCCTCCTGTGTGCAACCCAATTGGGGCTTTGACCGGGAATCGAACGCAAAACCTTTGGTGTCCAGGAGGATGCTCAGCCTCTCAGCCAGGGCTGTCTTTTCTTTGTTAAAAAAATATATAGTTACTCCTTATTACCATCCCCCTCACCCACCCCTCCCCTTTTTTAACAGTTGTTGGATTTCTAGACATGAAATCCGTTGGAATTTGATTAAATCACAGGAATTAAAACATGAAAAGGCTTATTTTAACTGGTTACTGCATACTCATGAATATTCCTCCTCACCTCAGAGTGAACACTTTTAAAAAAAACTACATTTCATTAAGGTACTAACTAGAATGAGGATACAGGCTCACACTTTTTTTCTGGGTGAAAGAAGGCATGAATATTCTGGCTTTACGCTCTTCGTGCCGGCCTGCAGACAGCATCAGAGAGAGAGAGAGAGAGAGAGAGAGAGAGAGAGAGAGAGAGAGAGAGAGAGAGAGAGAGAGAGTGAGTCATACAGGACTTCCAATCACGCTCACAAGAACCCGACAGGATCACCTAACAAGCATGTCCGGCAGCCTCTCCGGAGACAGATTCTCTCAGTAACTGAGGAGGAAGGAACCGCACCCAGAAAAGCAGCCTCGGAGGCAGTCATGCCTGCCCCGGGCTCACTCACTTTAGAATAATACTGCTTGGCGGCGGCTTCGTCCTTGGTGATGCCCAAGCCGAGCTGCAGGCACCGGGCGTGGTAGAAGGCGGCCATGGCCATGCCCCGGCTGATGAACTCGGGCAGGCAGTCGGTGACCTGCGCGATCGTGGAGATTTCGTGCACCTCGTCGTAGTCGGCGATCCTGTCAGGACGTGAGACGTGAAATGAGAATGGCGTCGGTTACGGTTTACATCCGCACCGGCAGCGCGTCCGCAGGTCGTCCTGGTGTCTCAAACGACGTCCCCATGCTACCTGGTTCACAGAGCGGTGGCGCAGTGAAAGGGAAACAGTTAATACCGGGAAGAGCGGCTGCTTACAGCCTCCCGGTGATGACTCTCATCGGGCTGAATAACCTGGAAAATGACTGGAACAGAAAAGAAAGGTGGTTTCCTTATATTATTAATATTTTAAACTTAACATCACGGTAGATTTCAACAATGGGGGAAAAGTATTTTCTATTTCTTTGGATGATATATTTAAACAGGAACCTTAAATTGGGACTTGACTCACCTAAGACCAGAAAACACATTAAAAAAAACTTGCACATCTATCTCTGGTTAAAAATGGGCAATAAAAAGAATTCATGCCGAGATCGGTTTGGCTCAGTGGATAGAGCGTCGGCCTGCAGACTAAAAGGTCCCAGGTTCGATTCTGGTCAAGGGCATGTACCTTGCTTGTGGGCACAACTCCAGTGGGGGGCGTGCAGGAGGCTGCTGATGGATGTCTCTCATAGATGTTTCTGACTTTCTATCCCTCTCCCTTCCTCTCTGTAAAAAATCAATAAAATACATTGGAAAAAAAAGAAAGAATTCATTCTGGCTCTAGCTGGTTTGGCTCAGTGAATAGACTGTTGGCCTGCAGACTGATGGGTCCCAGGTTCGATTCCGGTGAAGGGTGCATACATTGGTTGCAAGCTCGATCCCCGGCCCTGGTGGGTCATGGAAAGGTGTGGAAGGCAGCCAATCTATTATGTCTCTCGTGGCTGTTTCTGTCTCCCTCCCCCTCACCAAGGAAAAATATCCTTGGGTGAGGATTAACAACAACAAAAATATAGCGCTAGCCAGTTTGGCCAGTGGATAAAGCACCGACCCGTGGACTGAAGGGTTCTGGGTTGGATTTTGGTCAAGGACACATGCTCAAGTTGCAGGTTCAATCCCCAGTAGGGGACATGCAGCAGGCAGCTGATCAATGCTTCTCTCTCAACATTGATGTTTCTCTCTCTCTCCCTCTGTGAAATCAATAAAAATATATTTAAAAAATATAAGCAATAGAGAGGACCACCTGCTTGTGCTGCTATAAAAAAAGAGAGAGAGAGAGAGAATTCATTCTATGTAACCTAGACACATAGGGAGAATTGTGTGAAAATGAGGTCTAATCACGTTAACCCTAACGGTATGGAGAATAGGAATTCGGACAATAATGGGGAGTTTCAAAAATTTTCAGAACTCTGTAAAATCGTCGTTCTAATCAGAGGGCCCTGGGGTTTAGGACATTGGTGATCACACCTTTACGTGACCTGCTGTCTGGAAGCCAAGATGATGGGAGGAGAGGGTAGAAGCAGCAGCTTCACCCCCATTGCCGTGGCTGCCCCCGGGGGGCCGGGAGGGAAGGAGCCTGGGCTCCACAGGTGGCAGGATGAGAGGGAACCGCATCGACATGGGCCTGTGGCCACGCGAGGGGACAGCCAGCTGTTTTCCCGGCGTGTGGCTTCTGTACGTGAAGGTAAGTAAATGTGGGAAAATACACAGGCTCGCGGAAAAGAAAGCTCCATGTTCTATGGAAATTTCCACTTATCTTTTCAGATGTTGGTGTTGGAGTCTTTGAACCATTATTCTTATTTTACAGCCCTAACCACGCTCTCCTGCAGTTATGTATTTAGAGGACCAGCGGCTAAGGAGGTAAGGAAGAGATGAATTTAATAGTTAATATGCATTTTACTGTGCCAAGTCATGGTAAGTACTTTTTTAAAAAAAAATACATTTTATTTATTTTTTTACAGAGAGGAAGAGAGAGAGATAGAAAGTCAGAAACATTGATGAGAGAGACACATCGATCAGCCGCCTCCTGCATGCCCCACAGTGGAGATGTGCCCGCAAGCAAGGTCCATGCCCCCGACCGGAATCGAACCTGGGACCTTTCAGTCCGCAGGCCGATGCCCTATCCGTGGAGCCAAACCGGTCTCGGCGGTAAGTACTTTTTATATGCAATCTTTTTACAATCCTGCAGAAAGTCTGTTTTTCTTATAAATAAAGCAACTGATGCCCCCGGAAGTTCAGAAACTCGCTGACGCTCACTCGGCTGGTGTACAGAGCGAATACCTCTGAAATCCTGAAGACTGATGGCTCAGAACTGTACAGCGGTACCTGGAGATACGAGTGCCCTAACATTTTGAGATACGAGCCGTGGATCGAACAATTTTTGCTTTGAAATACGAGCAACAGTTGAGATAGGAGTCATCGCGCGGATCGGCCAGCTGCACACAACCCACCAGTTTACCTCGACTCGAGCGTCTCATAGTTTCCCACGCCTCAAGGTTATGGAATGAATTAAACTCGTATCTCGAGGTATCACTGTACTATCGGCAGCTGCCAGCACACGTGGCTACTTCATTAAACCCCCGGAAACTGACAAGCCCAGGCCTCGGAGGCACCGGCCACCTTTCCCGCCTCCACAGCCGTCATTCACAGTTTGGAGAAGTCTCCGATCCCACCAGGCCCGGAGCTCGCAGGCGGCCTGGCTGCCGCCCCGCCCGGCCGCTCACCTCTTGGAGAAGGCCACGCACTTGGTGAAGAACTTGCTGTGGTAGTAGTGCTCCACCAGGTGGCCCTGCGCGTACACGTTGCCGCGCTCCGCCGCCTCCCGCAGGCACTGCAGCGCGGCCTCCGTGTCCTGGCGGATGCCGTGGCCGTAGAAGTACATGAGCCCCAGCGCGCCCTGCGACTCCAGGTTGCCGTTGCCGCACGCCTCGGAGTGCCAGTAGAAGGCCTTTGCGAGAGCAGGGCGTCTGGTTACTCACGGGGTGAATGACGGGGGGGAGCAGAGAGAGAAAAGGCTCTAAGGCAGCGGTTCTCAACCTGGGGGTCGAGACCCCTTTGGGGAGTCAAACGACCCTTTCACAGGGGTCACCTAGGTCTATTGGAAAACACCTATTTCCCATGGTCTTAGGAACCAACACACCGCTCCTCGGTGTAGCAAAGTGTAGCCATATAGTTTACTGTTGTCCTAGGAAGACTGTTGCCCATGCTACACCACAATTCAAGACAAAATTTCATTTATTTGTCATTAGAAATATTTCACAATATATAATTACGAATTGTTTTTGTGATTAACCCCTAAGCTTTAATTGTGTTCAATTTGTAACAATGAAAATACATCCTGCCTATCAGATATTTACATGACAGTTCATCACAGTAGCAAAATGACAGTGATGAAGTAGCAAAGGAAATAATTTTATGGTTGGGGGTCACCACCACATGAGGAGCTGTCTTAAAGGGTCGCGGCATCAGGAAGGTTGAGAACCACTGGTCTAAGGAGCAGATAGTACTGTTAATTCATCGCCAGGAAATAGTTCTAGCCCCCTGAAGGGATTTCAGGCTGGCATCAACTTCCCGGGCCTGAGAGGCAGAGTAGAAGGTGCCTGCCTGAGCATCGTTCGGCTGTCTGGGGTTTCAGGATTTTCAGATTTTTTACCGGAGAGATATCAAGAAGGTGGGAAACTGGAAAGGTGTCTGCTGGACTTGGAGACAGACCTGCTTCTAGGCACAGCGGGGAGGGACAGCTATTGACACTCAGGATGTCAGAGCTCAGGTGGAGCTTTCAAGATCAAAGGCAACCAAGGGTCAAGGCTGCAGGGGGGCGGCTATGGGAATGGGAATTAGTTCAAAACCGGACTGGCTCCTCAGCTGTCCCAGGAGGGGCTTGGGTTTTTGGTGCGTCTTACAAGTTTGCTCCTGACAAGTAGGACTCAGCTCTGCATTCCCTTTCCCTACAAGGTTTCTTGGAAAATATTGCAGTTGTGGTGATGAGAGAAAGGATAGTTCTGTGAAAATCTTAAATGATTTAATTTCCACTTGGTTCTTAGTGTATTTTACTTAACTAGTCTCATCGTCCCGCCCTCAAATCAAATGTCAGAATTAATTCCCACTTAAAAGGACTTGGGCTGTATTTCAGGACTCGCTCTTGAAACTCTCACGGGATCACCGTTTGTACGGGTAGCTTTTTCTGGCATCCCAGCTCTCTCACATCCGGGTCCCCTTTGGTAGAGGCAGGGGAGGTGGCATTCATAGACAGTCAAGGATGAAATGAGCTTTGAGATCTTAAAATTCATATTCTTTACGTTTAAAGAAATGTCAGAGCAGCGGTTCTCAACCTGTGGGTCGAGACCCCTTTGGGGGTCCATTGACCCCATCACAGGGGTCGCCTAAGACCATCAGAAAACACAGATATTTACAGTACGATTCACAACAGTAGCAAAATGACTGTTAGGAAGTAGCAAAGAAAATAATTTTATGGCCGGGGGTCACCACCACATGAGGAGCTGTATTAAAGGGTCCCGGCATTAGGAAGGTTGAGAACCACTGTGTCAGAGATTCAAAACCATATTTCTTATCACCCTCCTTTTGGAAAAGAAATAGTGAGGCGATCTCATCGAATTCAAACATGTGAACAGGCCGCGTCACCTTTTCCAGCTCTTTGGGTTCCTTCGTTGAGTAATACAAGCCCAGGATGCTCTGCGCCTTGACACTGGCTTTAGGGTTCCCGTTGTCCGCAGCGAACAGCCACAGTCTGGAAGAGAGAGACGAGGCGGGGGCTCTTTGTCTCAGCACACGGCTAAGACGGACACTCCCGCTCACGTAAGTACCTCTCAGCTTCCTCGATGGATCGGTGAATGCCTTTTCCTTCGTAATAAGCTCTTCCGAGGTTGTAAGCAGCTGCGAATTTTAAGTGTCTTGCGTTGGGACATGCAGAATCAACTATTTTCTTCATATATTCCACTCCTTTTTCCTTCCACAAAGGAAAAGAGCAAACAAAAACCCCAGTTTTTAGTTTTACCCAAATGGAATTCTTTCTCCCTAAAACGCCGTAAAGCATGCACATGATGTAATTCCTGACTCTGTGCCCAAGCGGGGTGCTGTCCTGGGGTGTGTGGGGCTAAAAGTAAGGGAAGAAGTAAAAGGCCCGGAAAGGCATCCCAGGAGCTGGTATATTCTATGCACAGATTTCCTGATCAACAGGAGCTGATGTAAGGCAGTTCCCTCACTGCACAGCCTCCAGATTTGCATTACCTTTCACTATGGTTTTTCTCTCCTCCCTCCCAGCTTCCAGGCCTGATTCTGAATCAGCGCAGTTCTTGGAATTGATCAAAGTGCAAAAATAGCTGTGACTTCTTTCGCATTTGTAATTCTCACAGTACATGTGAGCTCCAAACAAATGCTGTCTTCTCTCTTCCAGCACACTTTCCCCTAAGCGTGCCAGTGATAATGTACATGCAATATTCTAATGTTCGTAAGACATCCACATAGAAAGTGCGCAGGAGACATTCTACCCACTAACAACACAGCTTTCACCCTCCAAAATCCATCCGACACAGCCTTGAAACACTCCAAGGAAAACAGTACTTGACGATCCAGTGGTACCTCGAGATACGAGTGCCCTAACATACGAGATTTTTGAGATGCAAGCTGTCGAGCGAGCGATTTTTGCTTTGAAATACGAGCAACATTTGAGATAGGAGTCATCGCACGGATCGGCCGGCTGCACACGACCCACCAGTTTACTGCGACTCGAGCGTCTCATAGTTTCCCACGCCTCAAGGTGACGGAACGAATTAAACTCGTATCTTGAGGTACCGCTGTATTGCGATACCCCTCGTTGCTTTCTCAGTGCTGTTGCTGGCTGTACCACGGTAGATTTTACTTTCCGTGAGCGCCAGGCTATGTGGGTTTATGTTTGTGAGTGGGTGAGGAAGGCATCTACCATCCTCCCTCCACCTGGACAGTAAGGACTTAACGGTGGCCAAGTGGAGAGGTGGTGAACCCTCCCCCGGGTAGCCTCACACGGCTGCTCCTTCCTACTGCTCGGTTCTCGGTTTAGGTGTCAGATCAAGTGATGGGACCATCCGGGGAGGAAAACCAACCCCAGAGCCAGTCTTCATGTGACTGTTAGGGATGGCCAATGCCAAGAGGTTGACAGAACTAGAAGAGCAAGGGGTTGGTCTGGGTGTAAAAGGAGGTACTTGTGCTGGGGGTGGAAAGTGAGTTGGGGAATGGAGATGATGCAGCTCCACCTTTGAGCACTTCGGTAAACTGAGACCGGAAGGAGGGTTCTCCACCAGAGGCTGCCTGTGGACAACCACGTTTCTGACAGAGAAGGAAACGAAGAGAGCAGTCTGAGAAGAGGCTGAGGACTGGGGGACTCTACTTGCCAGCGGTAAGGCAGCTGGGAGAGGGAGAAGACAAGCAACATGGAGTCAAGAGTAGGTAAGAGGACAGATGGCCAGAGAGGCATACATTCTGTGTGGCGGCCAATGTCATAAAGCTGGGAGGCCTGGCGGACCCCGTGAGGTCAAGGTTCCACGTGGCCTCCGGGCACCAAGTTCAGATGGAGCCGCAGCGGATGCCTAGTGAAGCCCAGAGGGCGATGGGCAGGCAGACAGGATCCCCGGTGAGGGTTTGGAATGGCAGCTCCTGGTCTGGAAACTGAAGACTTCACCAGGGAAATGGCCAACTGGCCGGCTGACATGGGAACAGAGCCAGTGACGCCCCTTTCTTTCGTTGTTATTATGAAAGTGGGTCAAAGTTTAGAAAGATGGACAGGACACGGACAGGTTTGAATTTAGAAAAGATGGCTTTGGCGGCTGTAGGAATGAATTAGGACAAGAGCAGAAGTTTTAAGGAAATACTTCCTAGTACTGTTGTTAAATTTTTTAATCTTTTTATTATGAATAAATATTGAGTTTTATGAAACTGCCAATAGACTAAAACCATCATAAGGTTTTTTTTAATTTTTACTCAGACTATTCAAGTGGTATATTATATTCATAGATTTCCTTATCAACAAATTATTAAATCTCTGGGCTAAATCTTACTTGGTTATGATATTCTTTTAACGGGTATTGATTTTGTTTGTAACAAAAGGCAAATATTTTCTTATCCTCATAGCTGCCACCACACTTTTTCTTGGAGAGACGTAGTCTTTCTCTAGGAAAGTTCTTGAAAAGGTCCCAAGGTGATACCCTGATAGCAGCATCGCCAACACGGGGATGCAAGTTAACCAGCCAACACTGTAGGCTCTGCTGTGGGTCTGACACTGCTCTCAACCCTGGGGGACTTGGCAGTGAGGAAGACAGACCAAACCGCCTGATGTTAAGGAGCTCACATTCCAATGAGGAGAGAGAAGGTAAGCGGTAACAACGGAGACCACCATCAAGCCCGTGAAGAAAGTGAAGGGGCTGTGTTGGCCTCAGGGCCACGGAAAACCATCCGGAGGAAGTGCGTGGAGCAGTGACCTGAATGAAAGGCAGGTGAAGAGGTAACTAAACTATGTGGTGTGAGAAAATAGGATACATTCACTTGGGGATCAGCGAAGGAGAGGGTGAAGGGAGAAGACACAGAGTGGGAAGGGAGGGGGAGGAAGAGTCCTCAGCAAGTTGAAGAATCCTGTGAGGTGGGCAGCCAGTGAGGGGTGCTCCATAGATGGCAACTGAAGTGATGATGAGCAAGTTCAAGTTGTTCACTAGGTGGGACCGGGTGGGCTCCTCCATGTTAGAAGCAACGCTGCGAGCACAACCCTGTTTTATGAGAGCATCAAAGACAACAGGCAGTGACCCATGCCAGGGCAGAGATAATGGGACGGCCACAAAGATGAAGAGTATTCAGAAAAAATTTGGGAAGAAGGAAAGCAGACATGACTGTGAGAATATAAACCTGAATATTTTAGATCAATTTTGAAGCTCTGATTATTTAAATTTTAAGGAATGAGTGAAATTGTCATCATATAACTTACTTATTTTTTTGGGGGGGAGAGCATTATTTGTTAAGATTTTCTTTGTGCTCAAACATAGATGCCTAGTATATTTTTAATGTTGGTATCTCAAACAAGGAGTCTTAAAATGTCATGTTAGGAATTTTATGGTGTGGATGCTGCATAGTTCATAAAACTTACCTATTATATACTGAATATTATCTGTCATGTCTAGAAATTAAATTTAATATTTTGTAAACTTATTTTTTAGCACATTTTCTTTATGTGGTCTGATGCTACGATGTTTGGCACATATAGGCTCTGTATTTGATTTTCATATTAAGCAGAGCTTTATTGCTATGGGATTATAATTTCTACATGGAGTTTTAATGTATTTCTATGGAACATCTTTGTTGATACACTAAAAAAATACATGTCATTTTCTTAAGTACATATTAACTCTCTTTTAACAAGGAAATTTTAGATTAATTACATTTTTCTGATGGCTGCAATAATTATGAGTTTCTGTGAGTTTTTTTCTTTTTATATAAAATTTTTAAATATGCAGAAAAGTAGAATATATAATAAAACACCTAGTATAACTTCCATATAAATTCTCAGTAATATTTTACTATTTTGCTTCTTCTATTTTTTTTTTGCTTTGTTTCAAGTTACCTGCAAATATAAATATTAGTACAGTTCACACCTAAATATTTCAGTATGCTTTACAAGAGAAGTTCTTCTGCACAAATACCGGATGTGCCACTTCTAAATAATGTTATATAAAATTTATATATGTAATTTTTTTGCATGGTGCAATTCATAAAAGCACATACTTTAAAATAACAACAATGGTTATATTTGGTGGCAGAATTTGGAATGATCCTATTTTTTGCTAATTTTCTAGCTTTTTTTCCTCCATGTTTATATAGCTTTGAAAAACTTTAAAAAAACACAGCAAAGCATATTAAAAGAGAAAATTATTGGTAGCAAGGAGAGAGGGAGCAAAAAAAATTGCTTTTCACATAAACGAAAAATGACTAGTGCTATCCTTTGAATGCTAAAAGATTAGAGATTACTGAACTATAAGGATAGAAACGTATGACTAAAATACGAATAATTTCAATTGTATCAGATAATCCATTAACAATGAAATCTTAAACACCGTGAACAAATCAAAAGCTTACAGCGTTTACAGCTGTCCCCAGCCCATCATAATACATTACGCCCAGCTGGTAAATTGCTTGATGATCATGTTCCTTGATTTCTTCAAACTGTTCTAAGGCTTCTTCATACCATCCCTGCAAGCTCACGGGAAATACTGAGTTACTATCACCTTCAAGTAACCCCAGTTATTTAATTCCCGCCCAAATCGAACCAAGAAAAGACAGCCACCACTTTATGAAATTTGCAAGTCAGGTCGCTGACAACTGAACATATTTTACAGTCAATTAAATAGACCTAAACGTGGCGATTGAGGGAAGTGACTGCAGGATTCAGGTAAGGTTCTCTTTGGCTTTCGCCAATCCTCTATGAAAATGACAACCTGGCCGGCTGCTCCATCTAGCCTGCCACCTCCCGCCACTCCTGCATCTGAGGAAGGTCAGAGCGGGGACCACAGCCTCAGAGGAGGAGTGAGACAACTGCAGTATAAAATCCATCCTGGCCCTATAACTTAAAAACCTGCTTATATTTTTGCCCAAAATATTTAATGTCACCTAAAAAATATTTTCATGTTCATAGTAATTGAAGACCCTGATTCTTCCCGTGTACTTAAGGGTAGCGTATATGTTCCTCTACACCAGTGGTGGGCAAACTCATCAGTCCACAGAGCCAAATATCAACAGCACAACGATTGAAATTTCTTTGGAGAGCCCAATTTTTTCAACTTAAACTTCTTCTAACGCCACTTCTTCAAAATAGACTCGCCCAGGCCGTGGTATTTTGTGGAAGAGCCACACTCAAGGGGCCAAAGAGCCACATGTGGCTTGCGAGCCGCAGTTTGCCGATCACTGCTATAGGAGGATGTCTCCTATAAATGACTTTCACTAGAATGTCTTTTCTGGAGAAAAGCCAGATAGCTCCTTAAGCTGATACCAGTGTGTCACACTTGCAGCCACCATCATAATCTGTGGAATTGGACAGAATTTCCCTGGTATTACAATGGAAGGAACCATAGGAGATATTTTGCTCTGAGGATTTAACAGCAGCATGATGACACGAAAACAAATAAAGACTGATACCTCTTCAAAGTAGAGTTGACCTCGCACGAAATATGCCAGAGGATCCCCTCTTACTATTCTTCCCTTCAAGAGCTGCAGTGCCTTATCCATCAAATTAGCATGACTGTAAGAGTCTGATTAAGAAAGGCAAGGAATTACAACTTTAATACAATACGAATCTTCTCTCTTCAAGTCACCAATTACACAGAACTCATCTGGCACTTTACACTAGTTCCCTTCCTAGTTCTCATTCCTCCTTGGCTGAAGGAGGAAGTAGTATCATGGGCCCTAACTCCAGGCCTCGTAAGATCAAGAAATATTCGTTGGTTGGTTTTCAAAGTCACCCAGTATACTAGTAGGAGGGACTCTAGCAAGAGCCTCTGTGCAATCCTTTAGGCAAAGCCATCCACGGGCGAGTGCAATTCTTCACGGGAGGCTTAACTACAGCTACTCTAACCACATGAGCTAACCATCCCCAATTTAAATTTTTTAAAAGACTACGGAAAAAAAAAAAAGGATAGCTTTAAAGGCCAGTTTCAAGGATGACTTTGTCCTCCTCAACAGACAAGCCATCTGGCTGCCCTTTGCCAGAAGAGGGCACTAAACCCCTGAACGTAAACTCGGGATCGGCTTCTAGGAAACTTTCCCACTGATGATTTGCTACCACGTGCGTGAAATCGCAACTGCACGTATTCCTACAGGGAAGCTAGAAAGGACTGTAAAGTTAACCACCTCCTCGACAACCATCAGACTCCTATTTCTTGTCTCTTTTTTCCTCGGGTGTACAGATTAACTCTTAGTGGAAAATATGATCAGAATGTGTACCCGTCCTGTCCTTGGACCACTGGAAAAGTTTGGAGTTCCTGGAAGCATAATGGGATATAGAGGCATAAAGGGGGTCCTTGGGCAACTTTTCACTGGTCAACTGCATCCTGTTTCCACGTGTATTCTGTAAAGGAACACGCAAAATAAGAGAGTAATTAATATCTTCCTCCAGAAACGTTTGGAAAGACGCTCCATCCCCCTGTTGGCTAGGGACAGGGCACCGAACGACCAGCCCTGGTGGTGAATATGCCTTCTTAGGAAACCAGGGTCCTTTGTAGCTAGGAGAAGCAGCATAACCATCCTCCATGCCTGTCTCCACAGCTCGGGATCAATGAAAGGGCTCTCTGCACATCCTCTCTATAAATTTACATGCTGCACTGGGTCACCTCACCCGCCACAGTTGCTGCCACTGGTAGGATTTGGGGACACCGCCCATAGATAGTTCTTCTGCTCTAGTACCTTCCGTTTGCCCTGAATCTGAAGCTCATCAGCCTGATCCCCCATTTCACAACAAAGCACTGGTCTGTCCTACCTGGGAACACGCTTTCTTTTAGCTGAGTTGCTCGGTTCCATCTTCCTGTCTGTATCGGGCCGCCATGCTTTAAGACAGATCGCAGTTAGATGGAAGGTCAGAGCTTTCATAAACGCGTAGGACCCACCGCATGTGGGATGAAGAAGTCCAGGTTGGCCTAGGCTGAGGATCGTGAGGCAGCAAACTCAGTTGTTGCTATGCTTTTTGTTGACTCCTCCGCATTCCATAGTTACAGCTGGCCTTCACCAATCAGGAGCAAGCTGCCAGCGGAGGTCCCTGATTGGTGGTGAGGAACACTCCCCAACCCTGGAGTGTGATGGGAAAGCTCCTTTTATACAATTATAGACACGATGTTGGGTAATAAGTTGCTTCATGAATGAGAAGGAAGTGCAGGAAAGGGAGATCATTCAGTGTATTAGGAGGAAAAAAAAAAGCAATGAGGTGTCTGTGATTTTGGAATAATCACTATTTTTAAGAGGCAATTTCCTCACCTGTAGTTTGGATTTACCAGTAGTTTGAAGTAGAGGATTTCAAAGTTCCTAGATATGTAAACTTCTTTAGGGAAGAGGAGCAAGAGGTGAAGTGACCTTCTCACCACTTCATGTCAGCGGTTCATGCTCTTCACGTGACTCATCGCTGATGATGTTCACGATGACCTGGCCAAGGCAGTGTTTCCCAGGTTCCTCCACCATGAAACTGCTTTCCCCGCTTCCCACACGCTACCCTTTGGTTGCAAGTCATTAAGTGTAACCCACACTCCAGAGCGTAGACGGTGGAGGAGGATTCTCCCCACTTCCTGGAGCGGGGAGTGTCCAGTGAAGAGTTTGGAATTCTTTTGTGAGGAATTCCGAAGCTGTCTGTTCGCTCTCATTTCTTTATCGAGTCAATCGTTTCTATCAGTAGGGACTTATGGGCATCTGTTTTATTGAATTATAACCCAACAGTACTTTATCGTGTTGTCCCAGTTGCTTTGGCCAGAGGAAGCTCTTTCAGGTTGACGTCTGTGTCCCTTTGACCTTCCTGGACTACCTCGCAAAGGCTTCCTCCATCTTCAAGACAGTCCATTTGGTCACTTAGCATTCAACCTGTTTTTTTTTTAAACTCTCATTCTCAATGACATCTCTCTTCTGGAAACATACTCACACACAAATTAAACTTAAGTGAAACTATCACTGCTTAGATGAGTGCCTGTTGAGAACATGCATCTTGAATAATCATCTTAGGTCATCTTTAAGAAAACTGATCCCACCAGTGGCACGTTTACTAAAAACTCCAGATATTTGCCCACAAGACACTGTCCTCATGAACTGACTCTGCTCCACCAGCTTTGTTCAGTTCTGGGAAAGCTTTTGGGCCCGTTACTAAGGGTAAGCCAGCTATCCAGATAGGACAAATTATTTTTTATTTTCTGAAACAATGTGAGCAACAGAGACATACACGTCAAGAGAGAAGAGCTTTAAAATCGACTCACAAAATTCCCTTTCCTTGCAAAGCTTTACATATGTACCAGGAAGTTAACAGTAATTACCAGACTTAATGCTTGTGTTAAAGGAAAAGGATGTAACAGGGAGGCACATTCATCACACAAATATCCCACTCTATGTTAACTGCAGGCGGTACTGTTAGACAGACAGGAGCAGAGCAAGGATAATTAATGGTCCAGGAACAGAAACTCACCGGGTAGAAAGCCCTGGATGCCCAAGGAGGGGCAAAACCAGGAAAACAAGAACCTGGTCTCCAGGGAAACCTCTCCTCCCCCAGCATGTCACTGGTCGTGGGGTGTAGAGCCCCTGACCTTTCCCCTCCCTAAAGATAACAACATCCAGGCCTCCACTGAATTTCAGCTCCCGCCCAGCAAAGCAGCGGAACCAGGTACGAGACACCCTGGCTGCCTCCGGACCAGCCGCAGTGGAGACCAAGGCCCTAAAGAGCGCACCTGGGAAGCTGATGACAGTCCATGGAGACCCTCCCTTGGGACCGCCCCGAAGGTTTCCACCTGTGAGGGAGACATGCGCTCAGGATAAAGGACCAGCTCTGGCTCTCCCTCCGCGGAGCACGTCCATGCCATTTCCCCCACCTTTTAAGGGACCCATGAGATTGCAACCAGGGGAGCAATGGGCATTGGCAGCCCGTCCCGGGCTCACCCCCTGCACCTGCCTCCAAGGCCCCCTTTTCTCTGACATCCCGGGGAGCCAGAGCAGCCAGCCTAGGCTCTCCTGCTGCTGCTTCTCTGCCCCTCCTGGCTGCACCGTCCTAAGCACATTTTTCCACCTTCAGGGACCCAATACCTTCGGCTCAGAGCTGTGCCGCCCTTCCCTTTGGCCATCCCCTCCCCCAGACCCCTTTCCCTAACTAAATTCACTTTTTCTTGAATCACCATCTGACATGGCTATGGAGCCTGCCCCAGCCTCACCTTTGCACGTGGTTACAATTCCGAGAACTTCTCTGCTAATCCCTCGCTTCAGTCAGGAATTCCTGAGAGGGAGGGAGTATGTGTGCCACCCTGAAGCTTAATGTTATGCTTCAAAAAAGTGCTTACCTAACTGATAAACACGTGCCCATACTGCCAACGGCACATTGGCAATCCGGACACGTGTTCTCACCTGACAGCAGTATCTTTGCAGTGACATTCGGGAAAGAGCAGAAAGAGGCCCTGTGCATTGCTTAAGGATAAACCATACAGAACGAAAGCGTGGCTCTCTGTAGGTGTTTGAACAGAAATAGATGCCCACATGTATGTCCCAGTACGCCTATGAAGAAAAATGTTGAAAACTACCCCCTGGGTCAGTGTATCAGTATAGTAATATAAATTTATTGCTGCAAAATCATTTCATGGTTTATTACAAAATATACACTATACTGCCGCCCAAGTTGTAACTAAGAGGACACTCTGCTTTGGAGGACAATGAGCTCGTCCGTAGAAGCACAGTAATTAATAACCCTATCTATGTTTCAGTCCCGCTGCCAGAGGTACCAGGAGAGAAAGGACTCACTCACTCAAGGCTTTTTTAGGGAAAGGAAACACACGGCTGGAGCTTTGGTTTTTAGCCAGATTAATCTGAACACACAGAGTGCTTGGGAAAAGACGATAATCCATTTCACCCTGAGCGCAGATCTAAGAGGTTATACAGAATATGCACTCAGGGGCTCCAGGTTGAAGTCAGGAAGTCTGTTTCTAAAGTTTTACAAAAAAAAAAAAAAAAGAATGGCCAAGACCGGTTTGGCTCAGTGGACAGAGCGACGATCTGTGAACTGAAAGGTCCCAGGTTCGATTCCGGTCAAGGGCATGTACCTTAGTGGCGGGCACATCCCCAGTAGGAAGTGTGCAGGAGGTGGCTGACTGATGTCTCTCTCTCATGGATGTTTCTAACTCTCTATCCTTCTCCCTCTCTGTAAAAAAAATCCATAAAATAGCCAATACCGGTGTGGCTCAGTGGGTAGAGCGTCAGCCTGCAGACTGCAAGGTCCCAGGTTTGATTCTCGTCAGGGGCATGTATCTTGGTTGCGGACACATTCCCAGTGTGGGGTGTGCAGGAGGCGGCTGATCCATGTCTCTCTCTCATCGATGTTTCTGACTTTCTCCCTTCCTCTCTGTAAAAAAATCAATGAAATATTTTTAAAAAATCCATAAAATACACATTAAAAAAAAAGGAAGGAGCTGAGCTAATAGTTTGATTATAAACTTAAGCATAAAGAGCTTCAGGGGAGCCACGTCCCCAGGGCGGGCTTCCTGCCCGGGGACAAACCCCCGGTCCCGGTCCCTTCCCTCCCCCGGGCCCTGTCCCCGCCGTCAGGGCGAGCTCGTCCCCTCCCCGCGCGCCCCGGAGCCCCCGTCCCCCGGCCGGACGCAGCCTCTCCCCGGGGACCGGCCCGGGACGCCCCGCCAGGCCGGAGGGTCCGGCTTAGAAACCATTTCATTGGTGAAACCCCACCCCCTGAGGCCACACTACCCACCCGACCCCGCTCATCCCCCCGTCAGGGGTGCGGGGGACGCAGGGGCGACGCTGCCCTAACGCAGGAGGAGCCGATCCTTCCCCCGGGGCTGGGGGCGGGGCCCCGGCTGGCACAGGTGGGGCCGCTGACACCCCCCGTTTCCGGGTTACGTGCGCGCCCGCAGCCGCCGCCGCCTCCCCGCGACGCCCACTGCCCCGCAGGGACCGGGCGGGCCGCGCCGGCGCGAGACGTGCCGAGACCCGGGCGCCGCATGGACGCCGCGCCCCCGGCCGCCCCGCCCCCGCCCCCGCCCTCCGCGGCGCACGCGCCCTGGGGCTCCGCGAGGCGGCCTCGGGCCCCGCCCCCCGAGGGGCGGGCCTAGCGCCTCCGCGTGGCCAATCGGCTGGCGGGCCCGCGCCGCTTCCTTCCTCCCTCGTCCCGCCTCTCTCCCTCCTCCCTCCTCTTGGGCGGCTGCGCGGGGTTCGGGGCTGCACGTGGCGGTGTTTGCGGACGTGCTGCAGCCGCGGGGCCGGGCCGGGCGCTGCAGCCCCGGGTTAGGGGCGCGGCCGGAGCTGGGGCGCGGCGGCGGCGAGGGCCGGCCCCCCGCTCCCCGCCGGCTTTAAATTCCCCCGCACTGGGCGGCGGGTGCACACTTACCTTCCGCGAGCGACTTGCCGCGCTGCAAGCCCGGCGACCCCTGCCCGCGGCTGCTCCCGGCGGGAGATGCAGCTGCTGGACGGCAGCTCGGAGGTGGGTGAGACGCAGCCCTGTTTGCCCCGCGGGCTGGAGCTTCCAGACGTCTGTCTGCCGGGGAGCGCCAGCGAGGGGGACTGCGGGGTGACCCCTCCGGGGAGCGGGGAGGTTTTCAGCCCCGGGGGTGGGGACGTGGGGCCGGACCGAGGCCAGAGCGGTGCTGCAGCGGCTCTCCTCCCGCAGGTGGAGCGTCTGACGGGCCTGCTGGAGGCCGGCGCCTCGGTCAACGCGCCCCCGGACCCCCGCGAGCGGTCGCCGGTCCCCTGGGCCGCGGGCGGCGGCCGGGCGTGCGTTCTGCTCCGGCAGCTGCAGGCGGGCGCGGACCTCCGCCAGCAGGTAACCAGGCAACGGACGGTCCCTGTGCGCCCCCCGCTGCCCCACCCCGCGTCCTCGCAGACAGTGCTGCGTCTCCGGGCGGTCAGGTCAGGCGTCAGAAACATGCCCAGGTGGCCCAGGCCCGACAGAGAAATAGAGGAGACACGCGGGTCATTAAAGTTCTTGCAGTAGCCGCAATGACGAGATAACAAAACATGAAAATAATTTTATAATTTAAATAGACTTATCCACACTATGAACATCGCAGTGTAAAAACATTACTGAGATACTTTACGTTTTCTTTTCCATCCGGGGTGTATTTTATATTTACAGCGCATGTCAGTTGAGGCAAGCCGTATGTCAGGTGCTCATTAGCCATATATATATATATATATACACACACACACACACACACACACACACACACACACACCTACCGGCTCCTACACTGGACAGCATACACAGGTCTGCAGTTTCAAAAGGAACACTCAACTGTGTTATCCAATAAAAAGTCTCAGGATAGCAACTGAAATATCTGTGAGGCATGCTCACAACTGTTGCAATTTTCTAGGTAACTTTTTGTTATTCCTCACCTGGGGGTATTTTCTCCTGTTGAGTTTTAGAGAGGGGGAGAGAGATGAGAGAGAAACGTTGATGCTAGAGAGACACGCGCATTGGTTGCCTCCTGCAGGTGGGGCTTGAAATCCGACCTGGGACCTTTCAGTCTGCCCGCTACTGAGCTGGGGCTCTGTACAACTTTTTTTATGGTGGATTACATCTTCCATTGAACATTAAAGTATGGTGAATTTTAAATTGCTTCCTTTTTAACTTCTATATAACTCTATCTTACTTTTATTCACTTAAATTTTAATGTGCTGTGACTGCACACGTTTTTACTAATGAAAACTTTGTATTTATTTTTTTTAAAAAAACTTATTGATTTTTTACAGAGAGGAAGGAAGAGAGGGATAGAGAGTTAGAAACATCGATGAGAGACATGGATCAGCTGCCTCCTGCACGCCCCCCACTGGGGATGTGCCCGCAACCAAGGGACATGCCCTTGACCGGAATCAAACCTGGTACCTTTCAGTCCACAGGCCGACGCTCTATCCACTGAGCCAAAACGTTTTTGACAGAAAGCTTTGTATTTAATAACATACCGAGAGGTCCTTATTTTTTTTTAAAAAAAAAAAAACTTGAATTAAAAATTCAGCCCAGTACAGTGCAGGTGCAACTAGCTTCCTCACATGGGTCCCTCAAACGATAATTAGACGTCACCCCCCAACTTCCAGAGAGAGACTCAAATGTGTTACTTATATTTCAGGATGTGTTCGGGGAATCTCCACTCCACAAGGCAGCAAAAGCGGGGAGCCTGGAATGCCTGAGCCTGCTTGTAGCCGGCGATGCCCAGATTGAGTAAGTGCTAAACTTGGTGGCTTTCATTGGGTTAAATGAATCAGACTTCTGAAGTTTAACGACATGCGCTTTTAAAAACGATGCTTGCTGCCCTCGCCGGTTTGGCTCCGTGGATAGAGCATCCGCCTGTAGACTGACTGGTCCCAGGTTCGATTCTGGTCAAGGGCACATGCCTGGGTTGTGCAGGCTTGATCTCCAGTGTGGAGGGGTGTGTGTGTGTGTGTGTGTGTGTGTGTGTGTGTGTGGAATGTGAAGGAGGCAATCAGTGATTCTCATCATTGATGTTTCTCTCTCCCTAGCCTTCCTATCTGAAATCAATAAAAATATATTTTAAAAAAAGATGCTTGTCTAATTGATAATTTAATTGTATTTAAATGTTAACTCAGACTGTTACTGATATTATTCACTTGGAAGAAGTGAGAAGTAGACCCTGAGCAATCAGCGGTGGCAGAATTACACCTTAGCTTTGGTTTAGGAAAACCCATTCTGTACACATTCTCATGGACTTTCTTGGGTACTGACCCGCAGTATCGAACACTGATTACTCTTTCCTTCAAACCTGAAATGCCCAGTCTGTGCTGGACTCTGCGAGCCACGGAGACCAAAATGGAATTTCTCTGTGCTTCCTTCACCTCTTCTGTTCTGCAGCCAGCATGTGTATGAGCCCAAAGCTCCTTTGTTAGGAAGATACAGATTTTAAAAAGGCTAAACAATATCAAGCTTTACTGAACTTGGCTTTTATTTGAAATCCAGTTTATGTAATAAGAATGGGCAAACAGCCGAAGACCTTGCTTGGTCCTGTGGGTTTCCAGAATGTGCCAAGTTCCTCACAGAAATTACACGTATGCAGACAAGACACCCACGTGAACCGTCCGGCAGGGATCACGGTGCTCCGGTGCTCGGGCAGAAACGAAGTTTTGCGGACGCAGGAAGTCCAAGTGGGAAAAGGAAGTGTCCGTAAGTGACTCAGTTTCTTCTTCCTTCCTTCCTCAAGGGTCTCTTATTTGGCACGAAAATTACTGTTTCATTTACATATTGGAGTCTTATTTCATTCTCATTAACACCTTTTAAGATCGGTTATAGTAACTACTAGAAAAGACAGAAGTAGAAGGTTGGGGAGGTAACCTGTTAAAAAGACTTCAATGTGAACATGTTTTTTAACAACAGATGACTCGGGTATGAGGTGGTGTGAAGAGGCTTTCACTTCGTGCGGATCTGCTGCTCAGCTACAAGCCATGGCTTTTGCTCCTCAGGTGTCCAAACTCCTTCTAAGAAGGAGGAGAACTTTCTTCTGAGCGAAGATTACATTTATGAACACATGTATTTACATGCCTACAACATTGTGGTTTCACTTTCACATGCTTTGTCTATTAAGTTCTTTAAAAGGAATGTCTAAAGATTAAATTCTTTTCTTGGGTAATATTTGTAACCTATGGAAAAAATCAAGGTTAAGCCAGCAAACTACACCCAGGATTTGTTTGAAAATTAATACTTATTTTTTTATTAACAAATTTATAATAAACTTTACTACAGTCTTTTGAGTCCAAGATATCTATAATAATAAAAGCGTAATATGCAAATTGACCGAAACGGCTGAACCGCTATGACACCCACTGGCGCCAGGCCAGCCAAGGCCAGCATGCTGCGATGGGTCTCGCACAGAGGGAGGCCCAGGCTACCGACCAGTGGGCTGCAGTGGGTGTGCAGGGCCTTCCTCTTCGGGGCAATCGATCATGGGGCTCCCAGACTGAGAGGGCACAGGCCGGGCCGTGGGATCCCATCCCCCCCATCCTGAGTGCACGAATTTCACGCACCGGGCGTCTCGTTTTAAATAATGCTTGGTCGCTGAGGAAGACACAAGTTATAGTATGCATCCTTACTCCAGAAGTCTGGACCCTTCCATCCACACCAGCCCTAGATTGGAAAAAGGGAAAGGAGAACATTTTACAAAGTTATAGGACTATAGGACCAACACTGTAAAATTTTACCATCCTGCTCCATTAGGATCTCGGACTAAGCCTCTTAAATACCTATATAATTCAAAGATCCAAATTTCTATGAAACACAGAATTTATTTGGGTTCCTTTCAGATAGAATAAGAAAATTTAATTACACTGTTATTTAATCAGAAATCCGTAAAAAACAGAAAAGCTTCCTATGGTAACTATTGCTCTAAATTCCACGTTTCATTGATGCGAAGATGTGTAGTCTTGCCATTCTGGCAGGCAGTGGCATGGGACAGTTTTAAGTGGCAGTGTTTTCCTTAGCTGTCCATAACAGACTGCTGTGTGCCATGCAGAGGCACCATAGCTACGAGGGAATGTGGTCGTGAGAAATCTGAGCTTGCCCTTGAGTGGCATTCATTTTCCGCAGGCGGTAATCATTCCCGCTCTCCATTCTTCACGTCAGCGTTCATCCTTTTCTCCAGCAGAGAAAGTTACTTTCAAACCACATCTCATTGTGAATATAAAAGTTTATCAGATTTCTCCGAGGGCCATTGATTTATTAAAGACCCAGGTAACATCTTGTCTGTTGTGTGACTATGAAATGAAATGCTTTGTTTGCTAAATACTTGTGAGGAGGCTAACTAGGACTCTTAAAATACCACTGAGTGGCCAAGACCGGTTTGGCTCAGTGGATAGAGCGTCAGCTTGAGGACTGAAGGGTCCCGGGTTCGATTCTGGTTGGGGGCATGTACCTTGCTTGCAGGCACATCTCCACTGTGGGGCGTGCAGGAGGCGGCTGATCGGTGTCTCTTTCTCACCGATGTTTCTGACTTTTCTATCTCTCTCCTTTCCTCTCTGTAAAAAATCGATAAAATATATTAAAAAAAAAAAATCACTGAGTGTGGGACAAGCCTGGTCTCACTCCTTACCCTACTGGCTCGGAGGCTGCAGGGTGTGTCAGGGGCCCGCAGTCAAAGATCAGACCTCCTCCAAAAGGGAGTGTGTTAGCTGATGCTTTAATGTGGAGGCCAGAGAGGTGAGTTAAAGATGTTTTTTAGTGTTTTTTTTTTCTTTTTCTGATTGCAAAAACTAAGATACACATAAAAATTCAAATGATATGAAAGGAAAACATTAAAAAAACTTCCCCCGCCCCCGTTAGTCCCACTGACCCTACTCCCAGCGGTTACATTTGGTTTGTGGCCTGGCTGGTGTGGCTCAGTGGTTGAACATCAACCTCTGAACCAGGAGGCTATGGTTCGATTCCCGGTCAGGGCACATGTCTTGATGGCAGACTGGTAGAGGGCATGCAGGAGGCAGCCAATCGGTGATTCTCTTATCATTGATGTTTCTCTCCTTCCTCTTTGAAATCAATAAGACTATATTTTTTTAAAATTTGGTTTGTTTGAGACATGTTGCTATACATAATAAGCTTTTTATTATTATCTACTATTTTCAGCAAAACTTCCTCTAATAATGTCCTAAAATCTGTGCTCTTAATGATAAATAGGAAAGAAAGCTTATACTACCTCTGTTTAATTCATGTGATCCTTTCATACATATAGGCCTTCTCCAGGTAAGCAGGCTAATTTTTTTAAGGGACGTGCACAGAGAGGGTGCCCAAACCAGAGACTAATGGGAGTGGAGGGGGGAGCCGGCTTTCCTTGAGGGGCCAGGCCGGGAATGTCAAGCAGGAAAGTTCCACAAGAGGGTAAAGCGGCAGAGGCAGACCTTCCCCGTGGCCCCGCTATAGAATGATTGTGTCCCTTCCAAGTTCACAGGTTCAAACCGAATCCCAATGTGACAGCTGGAGGTGAGGCCTCGGGAGGGTGACTAGATATGGGAGTGGAGCCCTCACAAATGGGATCAGTGCCTTCTTTGAAGAGGCCCCAGAAAGGTCCCTCATCTCTCCTACCATGTGGACACTGAAAAAGACAGCTGCCTATGAACTTGGAAGTGGGCCTCACCAGACCGCTTATCTGCTGGCGCATTGAATTTGGATGTACTGTGAGAGATAAATGTCAGATGTTTAGCCCTGGCTGGTTTGGCTCAGTGGATAGAGCATCAGCCTGTGGACTGAAAGGTCCCTGGTTCGATTCCGGTCAAGGGCATGTACCTTGGTTGTGAGCACATCCCCAGTAGGAGGTGTGTGCAGGAGGCAGCTGATTGATGTCTCTCTCTCATTGATATCTCTATGATGTTTCTAACTCTCTATCCCTCTCCCTCTCCCTCTCTGTTAAAAAAATAAATAAATAAAATAAAATCAATAAAATATATATTTTTTAAAAAAAGGTCAGATGTTTATAAGTCACCCGGTCTGCGGTATTCGGTATAGCAGCCCAAGCGGACTCAGTGCCTTAGATTCTTGAGTCAAATAAGAGTCAATAGTTCTGTACTAATGGCCAGGCGTTGGCCTCATGGTTTCTTTTTTTAAAAATATATTTTATTGATTTTTTACAGAGAGAAAGGGAGAGGGATAGAAAGTCAGAAACATGGATGAGAGAGAGACATCGATCAGCCGTTTCCTGTAAGCCCCACACTGGAGATGTGCCCGCAACCAAGGTATATGCCCCCGACCAGAATCGAACCTGGGACCTTTCAGTCCGCAGACCGACGCTCTATCCACTGAGCCAAACCGGTCTTGGCCTCATGGTTTCTTATATGCACTACTAGAGCAAACCCATTATTCTGTTCAAATCCTTTACAGCGCTGGTCTGCAAACTGTGGCTCTCGAGCCACATGCGGCTCTTTGTCCCCTTGAGTGTGGCTCTTCCACAAAATACCATGGCCTGGGAGAGTCTATTTTGAAGAAGTGGCATGAGAAAAAGTTTAAGTTTAAAAAATTTGGGTCTCCAAAGAAATTTCAATTGTTGTACTATTGATATTTGGCTCTGTTGACTGAGTTTGCCGGCCACTGCTTTACAGCATGAGATTAAGTTATATATGTAAATAGCTTTAAAGTAGTCAAGCCTCCACAATGTCCAGCGTACTGCTTAGCTATTTGTGGTTAGTTCTAAAATTATAAAGGTTTTATACTTTACTCTCCTACTTCAAGGCACTGATAGACCTCAATACATTTGTGCAAAGCTGAAAAATCTCCGAAGGAATACAACCTTGAGCTTTGTGCTCCATTATTAAGTTCAGTAACAGAACATTTTTATAAACCTAACCAAATTGTTTCTTTTGCAATTTACTTTATTTCCCTCTTTTCCTCCCTATCCAGAGAGACAGTCATTCACCACAGCCCTCGATGCCTCTTTATAATGAGGGTCACTGCCCTCGGTTTATTATCCGTCCTTCTGTTAACAGCCACTGCATTATCCTTTCGCTCTGGTTTATTTGTCTTGCATCTCAATTTGTGTTAAACAGATACCTACCTTGTCCAAAATAACCTGCAGATCTTCAGCACCTGTATAATGTGGATCTAAAATCAGAAATCTTATCTGCCCTGTCATCTCATTCCATGCGACTCCCAGTATGGTGTGGGCCAAAACTCCTCCCCCTAGAGAAGAAATATAAAATATGAGAACATACATTAATCTCAACTTCCTCTTCAATTTTAAAAGGCTGCTTTGCCTATTAATTTATCTAACAGCATTAACATTTTCTAACCTACATGGTACAGGACCACAATGTCAAATACATTCTGAAAAGATAAAATTACATCTTCAAGATAGAAAGGATTCAACCATATCTATAATCAGAAAGTTTATATTCTGTGATATCTATGGAATTACTGAAACTGGATTTAGAAAGGGCCACAGAGGGTCCTGGACTAGTAAACTCCTCCCACTGGAGAAACAGTCCCTGCTGTGGTCCACTCAGCAGAGGGCGTGCTGTCTCCAAGGAGACAGCCAGCCTCTCATTCAGTGCTTTCTGCTATTCTGCTGAAATCTGCCTTCCTCCACTTCCTACACACCCGTTTGAGCTTTCCTCTGCCCTCAGAGGACCCATCTTCTTCCTCATAGAATATGAATCTTTAGATGAACTGATCCAATCCTCTTATTTTATGCATAAAGTCCAGAGATTAAGCAGTCTGCAGTAATGGAATACCGCCGGCCAACTTAGTGACAGACCCGTGACTTATGATGCTCCTGCCTCTTTTTCATGATGCTTTCAACTCTTTTAACTACATGCACTCCTTTATCATTAATCACCTTGGCATTTTCTACTGGTTATTATAACCTTTTTCTATAAGGTTCCTTCTGCCTTGCGCATTTAAAAGTCTCCAAAGGAATTGGGAGGTCAGTGTGTATGGTGTAGAAGCTCATTTAAAATGGTTTAAAATTACCGATTTTACATGACATTAAGCATCTGTACTAACGGTAAGTGTTACAGTCTCCCCACTCCACCTCAGAGCCCCCGTGTCCCGGACCCGTACCGATCATCACCGGCGTCCCTTCACTCTGGAAGTGGTTGGCCAGCGCCCGTCCCTGCGAGGCCATTTCCGAACCCTGGCTGGGAAGAGACCGTCTGCTATTAGATGAGTCGTTTTTGACACCGAGGTCCTCTAAATGGGGCCATTTTTGCTTGCTTTCTTGGTTAAAAAAACCCACAAAACTATAAAACCCAGCCTGTGTGGCTCAGTAGTTAAGCATCAACTCATGAAATCTAGAGGTCACCAGTTCGATTCCTGGTCAGGGCTTGATTCCCGGTGGAGGGAGCGTGTAGGAGGCAGCTAACTGATAGTTCTCCCTCATGGATGTTTCTATCTCTATCCCTTTCCCTTCCTCTCTCTCTGAAATCAATAAAAACATTAAAACCACACGCACAAAAACCCACCCATATGATTTTAAGTGGTAAGGAACTGACTGAGCAAGGTAAAGCAATATAACATTTCTAAATATCTAAGGCCGTTAGATACGCCAGGAAAGAAGCAAGGAACTACCTTGTGCTTCACGTCTGGAATGGCACAAAGGAGGTCTGGGTTTTTACATGAGAGTGAAAGTGGTCACCAGGTTACCCAGGGGGCCCTGATGGGTGGGTTTGTTTCAGAAGAACCGGTTTTAAATCCTGGGTGCTTGTCTTCATGCTGTCAGCCTCTGAGTCTGGATTTCTCATCTTTAAATTGGGAGCTTAACACCTGCCCTGGCTACAGGACAGGAGAGTCCAGGCCTAAAACAGACCATGTCTGTGAAAAGGGAAAACATGTTTTCAAGTACAACATATTATTCTTATTTTTAAAATTGAGTTTAGAGAGGAATGGAGAGAGAGAGGGAGAGAGAAACATCAATTTGTTGTTCCACTTATTTATACATTCATTGGTTGGTTCTTGTATGTGCCCTGACCAGGAATTGAACCCAGAACCTTAGCGTATTGGGACAATGCTTTAACCAACTGAGCTACCCGGCAGGGCAACAGCATAATGGTTTTAGGGAATATTACAATGTTCTATACAATTTGTACTGTTGAGAAGACAAAGACGGACAGATGGAGACTTTTTTAGAATTGAGGTGTCAGGTGGTGGTAAACCTTAACTCTTGACTAGTAAGGAACGTGTAATGTTTTAATGTGCCAAAACTTCCACTACTTAACTTTTAATCGGCAGATTCTTCACTACTTAGCCTATCATTTATTCATTGGCACTGATTTCCACAGCCAATCCAGACTGCAATAGCGAAACCAGATGTATTCAAGTACGTGGCTAAATAAGGATAAAGTTACTATATTTACACGGTTGTCATAATAGAAAATGTATATAAAACATAAGCTCACAAAAGCAAGAAGCCAGTTATTGTCCCAGAAATCAATGGTATCGTCCTGGCTGGTTTGGCTCAGTGGATAGCATCGGTCCCGGGTTCGATTCCAGTTGAGGGCACATGCCTGAGTTGTGGCTCGATTCCCCAGTAGGGGACGTGCAAGAGACAGACAATCAATGATTCCCTCTCATCAGTGATGTTTCTCTCTATCCCTTCCTCTCAGAAATCAATAAAAATATATATTTTTTAAAAAGAAATCAATAGTATTTAATTTAGATTTGCTCATAGCTTAATGTTGGAATTATGGTTAAGCTAGCTGTATTGGAAAAAGTGAAATGAATATTTTATTTAGACACATAATTAGTTCATTAACATCTTGAGAGAAAGTACAAGAGGTAAACAAGGTCAGTCGTAGATCAACATTTGATTTTCTCCTTTTAAGACTTTTTAAAAACTTGAGCATAAAAAGACTTGATTTAAAAAAAATAAAAACAAGAAAAAAAAAACAAACTTGATTTTCTTTACACTCAAAGTTGACATATATCCAAGTTTTTCTCTTCTCCACTAAAATTAGGCCTCAACCATATAAGTATGTATTAGAGATCATAAACTCCAAAGTCTTCTGAAGATTAACTAAAAAAAATTTAGGATTAAAAAGTGAGATTTACAAAGTAATCAGACAATGTGGAGGAAGAGAAAGGAGTGAAAACAAATGTGGGGGAGAGAGATGATTTTTCTGTTATTTTAATAAAACGACAATCTCCATTTGAAATGATGTCTTTCCTTCCTTAGTGTCCTTACCTGACAAACAGTATTTTTGAAGTTATGCCAATCAGTTGGTTCAGTACCAGCTGGACCTCGATAGACCCAATCCACTGCCGAGATCCCACAAAAGTTGCTGGTTTGTCTCCGGCATCAACTAGGGCCTTTTTGTATTGAAAATACAAAAAATTCCAAACATGAGACAGCCATTAAAGTTATAGGCAGGCCTTTTCCCTGATTAGCAAGACAGGTTTTTCCTTCAAAACAGCAATCAGTCTGTACTATGAGTTGATAATAATTAATGGCGCACTAAGGGCTATTGAAATGTGTACGCGCTCATCATGTAAAGCGGCGTGTTCTGTACCTGCTGGATCTCTCTGTGTGTCGGAATGGGCCTCTCTGTGTATCCCTGGTGTTTGAACCACGAGCAGATGGTCTGCAGCGATCGGTAGGCACAGCCCCAGCCGTTGTCATCCATCCGGTCCTGCATGTAGTGATGATAGCCGTACAGGCCCTGGACCACAGAAACCTGT
>PVJN01004946.1:0-85787 GCA_004026805.1 Lasiurus borealis | reverse complement strand
GAAATAGTCTCGCTTACTCTCTTAAGGATGCCATTTAAAATACTGCCTTTTTCTATGAAAACTGACTAAGTACTTGGTATACTAGTAAGCGATGTTGTGCCTTTGCTAGTGAAGTATGACTCATGTGTTTGGCTTCCAGAAAGTCTCAGAGGTATATAAAATGGTCCGTTTAGCTTATGCTTATATAAACCCTGTTACTATATAAGGTTCAAAAAGGAATAGGCACTATATTTCTGAGATTCAATTTTTCTCTTGTTGCCTATTTCCTCAGAAGTATCTTCATTTTTTTTCCTATTCCAGAGTCTAAGAAAGATTTGAGTAGGAAAATATGATTGTACTTATTTATCTAGTGTAAAATTCTACTTTCAGCTAAACATGAAAATAGAGATGGTCATGTTGACCTTTCACTAACAATTGTACAGCAGAGAATTCAAGGTCATAGGAGAAACCCTTGTAGGAGTAGAACCAATAATAATTTAAGTGTGTTTAAAAATGCTTAGAGAAGACAATTTAGGTGATACATTTATTTAATACTCCATGAAGGGGACAGTCTTTTTTGGAGAATTACAAAATGGGGCCATAGGCAGAAATCTTTATAGGGTAAAGAATGAAGAACAAGGAAGGGAAAGATAGAAAATATCCAATTGTCTGGGGCTAGTTTGTGAGGAGAAGGTCCAGTGCTGGGTTGGTGGTAAGGGACCAGCTGCCAGGATAGAGTGCTTCTCTGGTAAAGGGAACTATTTGCCGGATTTAAAGTGATTTAAAGTGATTTGCAGACAGGGCACCCCAGGCAGGAGCAGACGAATCAGAGTCTTCTTTTTATCTTATAACTAGAGGCCCAATGCATGACAATCTGTGTACTGGAGGTGTCCCTCAGCCTGGCCTGCTCCTTCTCACAGTACAGGAGCCCTCAGGGTATGTCTTCCTCTGCTGGAGGCGACCAGGCTGATCAGGGGAAGGCATTGCCCCCATCACCCCGCTGATGCTGCCACTGCCAGCCACTGCGGATTCTGGCCCCTGGCTCTCCCTTCTTAGCGCTTAGCACTGGACCACCCCTGCCCACTGGTGGATGGAGGCGATCTGGGGCCAGGCCGACTGGGGGACGGGCTGTGGGAGGTTGAGGCACAGAGGCATGGTTCCTGGACGAGGCCCACACTGCTGCCTCTGTGGCTGCCTCTGAGGAAGGGGCAGCACTGGCACTGAGCTGTGCCACAGGCTGTCCCATGCTGCCTCTGTGGAAGGAGGCATTGTGCTGCCTTCTTGTGCGGGCTCTGCCTTCTCAAATGGGTGCTGCCACCTCTGCAAAAGGTGCTAGATCGGCCCATGGCACTGCCTGCCTCTCCGTGCGTGGTGCTGCCTGCCTCTCCTGAGGTGGCGCCTCTCCTGTGCAGCAACTCCTAGGCCCTTACAGCGGCTGTGGCTTTGTCTGGATGGACATCTGGATGGATGTCCTAATTAGCATATTACCCTTTTATTACTATAGATAATATCTATTATCATGCAAGCAAATAATGTGGATTATATTTTGACTTGTATTTTTTATGGCTAAACTTAGTCATTGAAAAAGCAGATAATCATATTAACCTAAATGTTTATAAAATGATTGGCTACAATAACATAATCATTAAAATTTGCTGATAATTCATAATGTTTTTACTTACCCTAAAATTTACTTATTTTGAATTACTGTTTGACTAAAGAGTAACAGGTAAGCATTATTTTTGCTTATTTTTAAGCACCCATAATTTACCTTTTCTCCTGAATCTTATTTTTGTCCATTCCAATAAATTAGACTGAGCAGAAATTTTAAAACATATTTTAGCAAGATATAATAGTTACTCTCCCTAATTTAGTTATTCTAAGGATTCCATAAAAGCCTAAATAGAGGTATTATCCTTTAACTGAATATGTTCCAATAATAAAGAAATCACCATATATCTTTTCATGGTAAAATACATTAATGTTAACCATTGGACCACAGAATAGAATCAAAAGACTTTCTCACCCTAGCCAGTTTTGCTCACTGGGTAGAGCATTGACTTGTGGGCTAAAGAGTCCCAGGTTCGATTCCTGATCAAAGGCTCATGCCCAGTAGGGGGCATGCAGCAGGCAGCCAATCAATGATTCTCTCTCATCATTGATTTTCCTTTCTCTCCACCTCCCTTCCTCTCTGAAATCAATAAAATCATATATATATATTTAAAAAAAATACTTTTTCTACAGTCCATTTAAGGTTTTTCATTTTAATAAAATAAAAGCCTCCAGCAAAAACACCTTTTGAAATGTTTGCTTTTCCTACTCAACTCTTTTGGGAGGAAGCAAATAGAAAGTTTTATCATGGGGAAAAGAAGTAAGTGAGTAAATAAATAAATAAATAAATGCTTAAGGAGACAGCCTTGTTGAGATTTGAAAACCCAGTAGAATTTGGCAAACCAGTGATTCAGGTAGTTTACTCTTTCATTTATTTAAAATATGGACTCCATAACCAAACACTGTAACATTTTATACTTGGTTGGAGGAAGTGATGAGCTGTAGTACATTTGTTGGTTCTGGCTGCCATAAGGAACTCCTTCTTTGTAGTGTTCTTTGTTGTAATCATGCATAATTACACCCATTTGAAGTCTTACTTTAAAACCTTGGGTTTGCCATTTTAAATAGATGTTCACACCTTTTTGACAGAGGACACTGATTCCTCATTCCTTCTCTTATGTTCCTGGCTTTGTTAGCATTTGCAACATGGAAAGAGAGTACTATGAGATATTAATTAGTCTATTGATATATTCTGTTTAGTTTTGTTTCCATTTCCTTTGCTATTGACACTGTTCCACAACATGAAATTTTAAGATATTTTCTAAGCTTGGGTAGTAGAGATTATCTTAAAAAAATACTGATGAAAATCAGAGTTGAAGTAAATCCTCTTCTGAGAAACATTATCAAATATTTTTAATTATTAAAATAAGCAACAATGCCCTGGCTGGTTTGGCTCATTGGACAGAGCATTAGTCTGCAGACTGAAAGGTTCTGGGTTCGATTTCAGTCAAGGGTACATGCCTTGGTTGTGGGCTCTATCCCAGGTGGAGGGCATTCAGGAGGCAGCCAATCAATGATTCTCTCTCACATTGATGTTTCTATCTCTACCTCCCTCCTTCTCCTTTATTCTCTGAAATCAATAAAAATATATTTAAAAGTAATAAACAACAATATAAACCCCTGTTAAAGGCAGCAGCAATACAATTATATGAGGGAATTTAAGTCTTGCTTATTTTTTTGACAATATGTTAATTAAAATGTTTTGTCACTTGTCTAGCTCATGCCTAATGATAGGAGAAATTAGCATGCTTCATAAACCTGAATTTATGAAGACTCTGACCTGTACCAGAGTAGTATGCTAAAACCAGTCAATATTTCAAACATTGATAATAGAATTTCTTAGACAAAAATAATGCCTTTAAGAAGCTAACTCTGCCCTTTAGGAAGGAAAGGTTTAAGTATTTTATATTCAGTAACATTGACTTATTTGGATATATTTATTTTGGTTCCCAATAAAATAGTTTTTTAGACTGTTGAAAATAATTCTTGGGATCAGTTATTTATCTATATACAATTGAAAATCTAATTAAATGCATAATTTTATTAGTATGAAATCATTTAAGTAATAATTGTACTCCAACATATCAATGGTATTACAATATTACAAAGATATTCTATTAAAATAAGTATTAAACTAGAAAATTCCAAGGTATTTAATATACTCACTTAGCTTCTGTTTGTTAAGTAGTTTTATAAAACACAATATAAATTATTTCAAATAGTTCAGTAGTTGGACTATGTTCAGCAAATATGTGTCAAGCAGTTAGATGTGAACTTCTAAAATTTTCTGATATCAACATGTTAACAATGCAAATGGTAATTACTAAAGGTAACTGAGTTACTGAGTTTATACTCTGACTATATAATACCACTGGCACCCAGCATTTTTAAAATCATGACTTATTTTACAAAAAAAAATGTTTCTTTAATAATCCGTGTGGATTGAAAATATTTGTGAGGTAAACCTAACCTTTTTTTAAAACATATTTTATTTATTTTTTTACAGAGAGGAGGGGAGAGGGATAGAGAGCTATAAACATCAATCAGGGATATGCCTGCAACTAAGGTACATGCCCCTGAAAGGAATCAAACCTGGGACCCCCCAGTCAGCAGGCTGATGCTCTATGCACTGAGCCAAACGGGTTTTGGTGAAAACCTAACCTTTTGAAATACCTATAGGGAAATTTTTCTTTCTACTCTCTCTAGGATAATCACAAACCTAGAAAGGAATATTAATACTAACTTAGGTAAGGAAATACAATCTGGGTTAAAAAAATATTGTGCTTGTGTGTGTAGTGTGTGTACATGTGTGTGTATGTGTGAGAGAGAGACAGAGAGACACAGAGAGACAGAGAGATTAGGTACACCACACTGCTGCACTTCGATTCTATCTCTACCTGTATAACCACTTAATCATAAACCCGCCGATCTAGGACTGGTTTAGTTTGAGTTTGTTGGTTTTGTTAATACCTCTGCCATCTTATCCTGGGCAGAACATGGTGTTCTAGAAAGAGTATGCAGTCTGTGCTCAGGTATAGATGCTCCATTACAGATAACTTTCTATAAATTTAGAGCAGTTACTTAATTTTTACATCATAAATTTCTAGTTTGCAAGAAGCAATTACATAGTCCTTAACTCATGAACTTGTTTTGGAAAATAAGATATATTTAAAGTACCTGTCATAATAAATGTAAATAAATACTCAATAAACTTTTCCCAAAATTTTAAAATGATATGATGGAAAATAATGGCATTTACTAGTATATTAGAGTCATTTTTTTTAGTTATGAGGAAGACAAATCTGATAAAATATTTTGTTTTCAATTAATAGAAATAGTACATATGAAGATGGTTATTTCATTGGGACTCCAATAACATGCATTTGGATATTTGTAACCAAAGAAATGTATGTTTTTTCCCTGTGCATCTAAACAGCCTTGCTGCTGAGACCGGTTTCACTCATTGGATAGAGTGTTGGCCTGGGGACTGAGAGGTCCCAGGTTCGATTCCGGTCAGGGGCATGTACCTTGGTTGCAGGCACATCCCCAGTGGGGGGCGTGCAGGAGGTGGCTTTTCGATGTCTCTCTCTCATTGATGTTCCTGGCTCTCTATCCCTCTCCTTTCCTCTCTGTAAAAAATCAATAAAATATAAAAAAACAAACCAAAAAACAAAACAAAAAAACACCAGCCTTGCTATAGATATGGGTGACTAAAAGGCTAACATTATTACTTACTGGTTTAATTATTTATTTATGTACAAATATAACACTTTAAATAATTATATAAGCATTCAATAAATTGCATATATATTAATATCTAAAGAGACTTTGGAATTAATTAGAAATTGTGCTTCTTTTCTCATAATGGTTTATTTTTAACAATTAAATTTCTGCTAGAGAAAATTAGAAGTTGAAAAGAAAAAAGCTACAAAGAAGTTCACTTGTTGGGACTTAAATTTCCAAGGTGATTAATTATAATTTCTCTTATGTAAGTTATTAAATATGTTCTAAAATGTTTATTTAGTTGGAGGACACTACATTTTTAATAGTACATCTTTAATTTTATTAACTAAAAGCCTTAAACTCTTTCATAACATGCTATGTGTTGATTTTTGACTGTTTTTTTTTCTGTGACCAGTGGATAAGCTAGACCTTAGTGGCATTTCGTGTGTTGTACTTCTTTGCTACATGTACACATCAATGTGACCTTGTTTTACTAATTAGGACCGAACTGTTAGTAGCTTGCTTGCCATTTGCTCCATTCCTTTCTACTGGAATTATACAAACTTGTATTTGGTAGTAATCTTCACTATTTTTTAACCAGGACTCTCATTTTTATTTAGACCATTGTTTAAAGAGGCTAGAATTTTTAAGCCTGAATATCCCTATATTGTATATAATAAGCACCCATCCTTGTTCTTCTTAAAAGAACAATTGAAGGACCGTTTGTCAGGTGGTACACAACATGGTTAATAACAATATCCTATAATGCTTAATAAAGAATAGAATAATAGGCACAAATTATTCAGTATTCTTTAAAAAGCAGCATGAAATCAATAAGATATCCAATGATATCTTTGTCTTTCAGGTTTATCTTTATATATGATTGGTAAATAATACTTATCTTTGCTACCTGTTCCTTCTTTTCATTCCTCCCTTCTATTTTTTATCTGAGATGTTAACTTATCCATTGTATTTAAATTTAAACAAAGAGATAAACCAGAGTATGATGATTTTTTAAATTTTTCTATTTGAAAAATTTGAACAAAAGACCCAAGAGGCTTCCTTCTTTCCTTTCTTTCTTTCTTTCTTCCTTCCTTCCTTCCTTCCTTCCTTCCTTCCTTCCTTCCTTCCTTCCTTCCTTCCTTCCTTTCCTCTTTCCTTCTGCATTAATTTTTACCTTCAACAAATATTTTTTTGAGTATCAAATATTCAACAACTGTGCGCCAGCAGTTTGGTTCAAATCTCTGGTTGTTTTTTTTTGTTTTGTTTTGTTTTGTTTTGTTTTGAAATTCTGGTTAAAAAAATAGGAAACATGTACTTTAATGCAAGTTTCCTTTGCTTATACTCAAATAAGATAGGGTGTGTATTGCTGTAGGAATTGCTTTAGAAATCCTGAGAGTAAGAATGCTTTAAGGTGGCCATCTCTATTTTGTTAACCCACATGCATCAGTCCCTGGTAGCAATCTTCTCATTTTTTGACAAGCGAAAGAGTTGGTGCTTATGAAAAATCAATCTCCACAACCATCACCGATTCCATTCATCCTGCTCCCACCAGAGAAGGGGAAAGTGAACAGTTGTATGGGAACCATTTACATTTAGCATGAGATAAATTACCTTGATTGTGCATTTTGGTGACTCCTCTAGGGAGATCAGCAAGAGTGAACACGATTCACCATGAGATTAGGACAGTGTTGGAACAAGCAGGTGTTTGTGATGGTTCCCATTGGAACTATAAATGGCTACCAGCCAGTGGTGTTACTGTTTTGCCTTTATATAGGACAATAAGAGAAACAAGAAGACAATAAGGAGGTTTAAGCTAAAGAAAAAAAAAATAACAAAACTGATAAATCTACTCTTAATCATACAAATATTATTTTTTATTGTGTTAACTGGAGTCACCTAGTCATAAGCTTAGTCCTTTAAGTATTACTGCTCATGGAAGTGAGGATCCATAGTTAGATGTAGTGCTCTGCACTGTTCTGTTTTCTGGTATTCAGATATTCTCTGTCTTCCACACACTATTTCAGATCCCCTCAGGCTCCCTCAGTGCCTTAGGCTGTGAAATCAGAATAGAAAATGAGTTGCTCCTAGACAAATCACATTTTATATGCAAATAATTTCTTCCTTAGTATCATCAGAGTACAATAATTTGAATGTTTGACATAATCATTCATCAGTGTCTATATGTCACTTAAATATTAGAGTCCTTTTGACCCCATAGGATTTGGTTGGAGTAGTGGCTAAACCTTCCAAGTTTTTCTTTCTCTTTGTTCTGTTTTTGCTTATGTGCCAAGTTTAGCATTACCCAATTCTATCCTATGTATTGTTTAGCATTACCCAATTCTATCCTATGTATTGCCAAGTTTAGCATTACCCAATTCTATCCTATGTATTGTTTAGAATTGTTTTGTTCTCATATTTTGTATTTTGTCCTTCCTCCAAACTCTTTTTTTTATTCCTTATAGGTATTATGCTTTTCCTGAAAGTTCTACTCATAAAATAGTGAAAGAATAGGCTCAATCTATAGGCGATGTTATGAAAAGCTACCTTATACTTTATTATTTTCTTTGGACTTTGTGAAGATATTTTGATCTGGCAACTTGGTTGAAAAGAAAAATGAAAGATAGAAGAAGATAGAGGGAGAAAAGGGAGAAGGACGGAAGGAAGGAAGGAAAGGAGGGAGGGAGGGAAGGAGGGAGGGAGGAATATGAAGAATATTGAAAATGACTGTTACTGATTAAAAATATTTTCAAGTATCAGCAATTATTTTTGGTGAAATATTTTAAGCATGGAAAAATAGCATTACTATGAAAGCTGAATGAGAGCATTCCTTAAAATATCTTTATTAGTTACCCCCTCATGATTCCAAAATCTTTGACAATCACACAACTGTTACATAAGAAGGTGCTCAATGCAGGACCATAGGGCCTCGTTAGCAGATTATTTTATACAGTGATGTTGTTCCCTGTGTCAATTAATTTTTTTTCCATTGTAAAACAGCCAGAATACCTCTACTTCTTTTCACTTGCTCTTCCCTCTGATGAATAAAAGACCCAAGAGGTTTTAAACTTCTAATTGAACTTAGTACTCATTATATCTAGAGTTTTACTATTTTGTTTTGTTGTTGTTTTTAAATATATTTTATTGATTTTCAGAGAGGAAAAGAGAGGGAGAGAGATATAGAAACATCAATGATGATGAGAGATTTATTGATCAGCTGCTTTCTGCACATCCCCTACTGGGAATCAAGCCTGCCAACTGGGCATGTGCCCTGACTGGGTATGGAGCCATGACTTCCTGATTCATAAGTCCACAACCACTAAGCAACACCAGCTGGACTAGAGGTTTGCTGTTTTAATATTTTTGTTTCTTTACTGAATAAAAATAAAACATTGTTAACAAATTTGGGGCAAAATGTTTGACCCAAAAAGCTTATGCTAAAATATCATTCAGTGAAATTGCAGTTTTTGAAAGTTGCTATTGGGAGGGGTTCCAGTCCTTTATCAGTTGTAGTTAAGATAATTACCAGTAAATATAATGATGAAATATAAACACACCCATATTAGCTAAAATTAAGTGTGCATTTGTTCAGTTTTCTATTCTATAAAATAAATAGCAATCCATAATGGGTACTATTGCTGACATTATCATAGAAAGTCCTCATTTAGCTTCTGTAATAATGCTTATTTTTCTTAACCTTGCAATATTTCACCAAAATAATAATTGCTACTTGAAATGTTTTCCTTTTTTGTCAGCTAGGATTCTTCAAATGTCTGTTGGTGTCTTTTAGATATAGAGTTGTAGACTAATCAGTTAATTTAAGTGTGTATCATTATACACCTATATTTTTATTTTGTTTTATAAAGTGGCATAAATAATTATAACTACCATTAATTGAACAAGTATGTGCCCACGTACTTTCCATTTATTATAGCCAAATTGATTAAACACTATATTATTATCTATTTTTAGCAAATAAGGAAATTTTTCTAGAATAGATGTAGAATCGATGACTAGCTATTTACTTCTATAATCATGTTAACTTACCCATTGTATTTAAATTTAAATAGAGTTAGACCAGAGTATGATGATTTTTTAATTTTTAAGTTTTTAATTTAAAGCATTTGAAAAATACTGTGTAAAGTGTTGCCGAAATCCATATAGTTATAGGTTAATCACTGAAACTTTGAACTAATGCAATATATGTGATTATTAGATTTTTATATAGCTGGAATAAAATGTTTTTGATGAATAAAGAGAATAATACGGAAATGAAAAAAATATAACTTTCAAACCTATGATATAAAATAACCCTGGCAATTACTGTATGTTTGCATTTGTATTTCTCATTATAAGAGAAAAATAGTTAAAATAGTATAATTTCACACTGTTAAACATAAATCTGAAATTCAAATATATAGACAACTTGAAGAATAAGCATATAAGTGGAATTTATATTTACATTATTAAGGGAAAAGTAAAGGGCCATCTATGTACTTTTCTGATTTAGTTTGAAGGTATTTGGGGTAGAAAGGAAGAGGTGTGATGAGAGACAGAATTAGTAGATTTTTTTAAACTATAAATGAATACAAATGACCCTGTTTCCCTTTTGCATAAATACCTAGTAATTGCTACTATTGATTATGTACATACTAGTTGCCAATATTTAATTTTAAATTGTTTGCTTGATGAATGCCTGTATGTACACACTGTGCTTAGCACTGTACTTCTCTGTCTCACTAAATACAACACGGCAGGGTACCTGATCCTAAATTCACGTTATTATTAATCCCATGTTTATATACAGAATTTAGAGGTGGAGTGCTTCATTTTAGGTTGCATATAGCAAGAAATTATAAACAGCAGTCAGACTACAAACACTTCTAATTCTGATTTTGTTATTTAATTATGCTAATGAATATATGTGAGTTGTAGGAATTGTTGGTATAATAGATGACTAGTATTTACTTCCATACTAGTGTTCAGCTGATGGGCCTGTTCCAACACTGTAGCTAACAGTATGATTCATGTTGGACACTGGCTTGGATACAAGTATTCAGTAAGAAACAGTTATATATACTTCAAACATCTAAGTTTTGAGTTAGTTGACATCAGATCATACCACCTGGAGCTACTTTGCATTAGCAGAGCTCCCAATTGCTACTAGGCTGGTAACACTGAACTACCCACCATACTATGCCTCAAAAAGGAAAAATTAAATTGAATCATGTTTGTGGTTTAACGTAAGCTTTAGCATAAATATTTTCAGCAGGGGTGTTTATAATATTAAATGTGTGTGGTGTGTGTATGTGTGTGTGTTTATAGATAGATATACATCTAGTCACATAGTCAAACATATACATGATTCTAAAATTTAATATTTTATCTCCTGGGTTTGAATTATTAAAAATATATTTTGCATACATAAAAGACATGCTGTCAGCAGCTAGAGCCACATTGGCACCCATTGAAAAAGTTATCTTTTTTTCTAGAATTGATTGATGGTTTGCTGAGGAAAAGAACGTTGGGCTTTGGGGAAAAATGTCATGAAACAGAAAATAAATATGAACTACTGTGGTATTTGGCAACCTTTTTCCAACTCTGCTAAGCCAAAAGGGCAGTCTGCCAAACCTCAAATACGATTCTATTGTGTCCAGAGTGGATAAAAATACCATAGCAAAGTAAATAAGGAAAAAAACACACAAAACAACCAAAATGTAGTATCATCTTAATCTGAAGAAGATATCAGGGAATAAGAATATAAACAACCTTTTATGTTAAAAAACAATTATTTTTTTTCTTTCATAAGATGTACAATAGTGAGAAGATGAAGTCATAGTCCCAATGGACATGTTGCTGGTTGGATGACTTTGTGCCTGTTATTTAAGCTCAATGATCTTGATGTCTTCTCCTGTAACATAAATCATATCACCATTCATCTCTTTCCAGAAATAAAAACCCAATTCTATAGATGAATGTAAAATTTCATTGATTTTAGCTTAAAAGTTGCATCTTTATTGAAATTCTCTGTGGGTACAGAGTTGTCACCCTAGGATTTGCTACTAGTAAAATGTTCTCATCTCCCAAATTTCATTATCTGGACCAGTGCTATCAAATATCATGAATTAGTCCCCTTGTTTGCCAATTAGGATTTAAGAATATTCTTCAGAAATCTGCTATATCTTATAGGATTTCTGTAGTAGATGTACATTAGAAAACATTGTAACATTGAATTTTTAACAAGCCATGGCTAGTGTAGTTCAGTTGGTTGGAGTGTTGTCCCATGTACCAAAGGGTCACATGTTTGATTCCCATTCAGGGCATATGCCCAGATTGCTGATTTTACCTCCAGTTGGGGAGTATCTTGGAGGCAACAGTTCCAGGTTTCTTTCTCACATTGATCATTTTCTTTCTTTCTTCCCCTCTCTCTTTGTCACTTTCTAATATATATGTATATATCTATCCTTAGGTGAGGATGAGAAACCAACAACAACGATGAACAAACAAAAAACACTTGGAACTATTTACTTTATGTAAATTGAACAAAATATTGTACCTCAAATCAAGCATTTAAAACTCTAAGAAACCTAAATAAATAATAGCTTAAAATACTGTATGTCTACTGAAATAAAGGGGACAATAAAACATAATACATTCTTACAAAGGTACCCACTTACATGGAACCCCTATATCTAGTTATCTTAGCCAATGTCCTTAGAAGTTCCAAAAACATTGCTTGGAGGTAAGTTGAGCACATATCCCACCGTAGCCAGGACCATGCTGATTATCTTCATGTAACTATTGAAAGCACTCCCTATCACTCTCAAATGTGTCTGAAAATGAGCAATTAAATATTTTTCACCTTTAGGAAGCATAATCCTACCAACTTTCTTGAGTTCAAAACTCTTACGTATCAATTATATTCAATATTTCCCTGGAAAGGAAATTCTTTTCATTTAGGAAAATATGTAAGAACTAACTTGATGCTTACAAGAATAATTCCAAATATTTAACAGAGAACCTTTGATCAGTATTAGGCAAATAAAACTTTCAATTTATTTATTTTCATGCATTAATTTCTTTGTTAATATTGCTTCTCTTGCAAGTCTGATGGGAAGAGATAAAAAGCAATTGGCACTTTTCCTGCAGTAATTGTGAACCATACACCCTTTCAAGTCATCTTTATCCTATTGAGGAAACGTTATTACAATAATTTAAATTTCATCTTAAAAGTTAAACAATTTTTTAATCATGCAAAATGTTGTGCAATGTGTCTATAAACTTGTATTTTGCTGAGTCCCAGTCTCCTGTGTATGGTGACTGTGGGAAACATTATTATGATCTAAATATTTAGTGATCTTTAGGAAAAGAAAATACTGCAAAGACTCTTAATCAGAGATCAGTTTTACAGTTGAGTTATTTGAATGTGTTGCCCAAAACACAGTGTAGCAAACCGTGACATCTTACTGTGAGAGCAGGATAAGGGAGAATTAGATGCATAAAAGTCAATTAAGATAGCAAAACTCTTGATTGATGACAGCATAGATACATACGCAAATGCTGCTATTATAGCTGGTTTCATTGATAGTAACTAAGAAAACAGCTGTCTGTATCAAAATCATGTTGTGGTCACTCAGCATTCTCTGTCAAGCTCAAGGCTCAGTTGTTCAAGTAGCCCCTGGCACCCAGTGAGCTGGAGACAACTGGTGATTACATCAGGCTAATCTCACAGATCACTTAGCAGCATGTCTGTCTCAGTCAGTTGGAAAGCACCTCTATATTTCGTGGATTATTCCACAAGCCAGCATAGTTATGCTACACCTGTTCCCAGATACTGTTTAAATTATTTTATTAAGCAAAGAGATAGAGATGATAGTTCCCTCTGATGGGTCAAATTACCTATAATATTATCTAGCATGTTTTATACTGAGCAGTTCCTAAACCCGTTTTCCATGTGCATATGAAATGAATCATTATTGTAATGAAATTCAAAACAACCCAGAGTGATGGAGAAAAATAAATAAATAAAAGAAAACCTTTTTGCCTTGGTACTGAAGATAGCTAAATAAGTGAATTGCTTAGTGCCCAGGTGGTTTTGTGATTTCAGAGCTCGGTTGCAGTGGGTGATGAGGGTCAGGTGGCCCCTACTGGATGCTCAATATTAGACATTACATGTGCAGTGAAGGTCATTGAGGTTTTGCTGTCTGGAATAGTATGAATTTCTTGTATTTGAAATTAGAAGGAGTTGAATGTGGATACTTGTTCCATTTAGCTCTTAAACGTTACCTTTGACCTTGTCATTACTGCATCGGTTTCCTGAGTAGCAATGCACGCTTCATCTCTGCATTTCATAGCTTTTTATTCTGGCTGTTGATGGCATTGGGGATCTCATAGAAAGCAAAAAGAAAAAGAATGCATGTTTTATGGCATAGGGCTAAAAAACAACAAACACTATTTGTATACTCCCATGAACAAGATTCCCCTCTAAATAGGCTAACATAATAATGAATTCTACTCTTTTTTTCATAGACATGAAATTCAGTCTTCATTCTACTGTGTACTCAAAGTTGATCTTGTTTGCAAAACCATATGTGGCACTTAAATAATTTGGTTTCTAGAAGTTTATCATGAAATTAGTAATATCTTCTATACTTTATGACTTGCTTGTTAAAGACAATTCTGTTAGTGACCCACCCCCGTACACACCTGGATTTAAGAATATTCTCCAGAGATATGCTATATATCTTATAGGATTTGGCAACCTAGTCAAAATTTGGAAGAAGAAGGTCCCTTGTAATAATGTTTTGATACTATTAGAATGCTGGTGATCTCCCTGTCACTGTTTAACTAGCAAATAACCTCTTACTTTTAAAAATAATGAAATTAAAAAAGAATGGTAAGCAATTGATATGTTAAAATATTTTAATTTTTCTCAATTATTTTGTAATGCTACAGAAAAAACACACAAAGATTGATAATCATATATTAATAGTTTTTTTATAATTTTGGAAGAATTTTTTAAATTTAATGATGGGTGAAAGAAAAATAAAGTGCTTTAAAACTTTACAACAGCCTATAGAAGTAGACATTTTTATTTTTTTAATATATTTTATTGATTTTTTTACAGAGAGGAATGGAGAGGGATAGAGAGTTAGAAACATCAATGTGAGAAAGACATCGATCAGCCGCCTCCTTCAAGCCCCCTACTGGGGATGTGCCCACAACCATGGTACATGCCCTTGACCAGAATCGAACCTGGGACCTTTCAGTCTGCAGGACGATGCTCTGTCCACTGAGCCAAAACGGTTTTGGCAGAAGTAGACATTTTTAATAACAGATTAATTTTTCAGTTGAAGAAGGTTCCCCATTATTTTTAAGAAGTGATACAAAATATGTTATAATTATTATAGTAATTATATCTTTAATTTCTTATTCCTAAAATAATGTATGTTTTATTAACAATCTCTATTTTATTTATTAAAGAAAAATAAACCTAGCATTTATTAATTAACATTTATTGTTTTAAATATCCTCTATGAATTAATAACATTGTATATACTGTGCCCAGGATATTATATTGCAATGCCACTATATTTAAAAAAAATAACAAAATGTACACACACACACACACACACACACACACACACACACACACACAGAAAACAACATAAACAAAACAAAAAACCCTTTACCCTTCTGAGTCTTGACAAACGTTCTTTGCTTGACCAAACTTCAGTCAGATTCCTGAACATTTTCCTAGGCTCATTCATCTGTGTCTTCCTTAAAATATTCAGTTTTTGCATGAACTTTGCTAAGACAATTTAATCAGAACCCTCACTTGATTACCCTGGCTTTCTGACCAGGTTCCTCATTCTCCACTATCCCCCAGAAGAAGTTTTATACTCCTGGCCTGTATTCATCAAGAATACAGAAAAGTCAGTTTAAGCAGAACTTCCCTCCCCAGCACTGTCCTTTAGTTAAAATTTCCCACTTGCTTAAGTTGTGTTTGACATTGAGCCCAAACTCTCTCACTCTAAACTCCCATTGCAGCATCCCTATACCTATCAACATAGTCCTGAATAACATCTACCTTTTCCTCCTTAACCAGTGTAATTGAATATTTTCTTCTTACTTTCTGTGATTTCTTAATATTTAAATCAATTATTAGAACTGTACTTGAGAAATTTAAAAAATACTGACTGAATTATTTCTAAGAGCAGACTATAACAAATAATAACTCGCTCTAAGGGGAGATAAAAACAAGTAATGAATTTTGTGCAAAGTTGTCATTTTGTTATATTTCCTCCTAGAAACTTAACTTTTGTTATAACTATATATGTAGAACTTTAATAATTTGAACTCTTGAAGTTTATCATTAAATTAGTAATATCTTCTATATGTTATGACTTGAGTATTAAGTTAGACAAGTTTGTTAGAGTCCCACCCCAATATTTCTAGTTCTCATGTGATGAAATTTAAGGATTCAGCATATATGTACATTTTTTAATAAAATCATGCTTTGGGATCTGATGAATTATTTAGAAATATGCTCTGCTTAAATAAAGTTAATATAATCAGTTTTAACAATTTGTAGATAAATAAGCTGCATGGATTTTATTTAAAAAAATATGCAAAAGAATTTCCAGAACCCACTAACTACTCTACATTTGCTTAATAACATTACTACAACTTTCTGAAATTTGGAGAACATATGCGTTAAATTAATGTTTTTTAAAGAGTAACCATTACATCACAATTTTAAAGATATTGGAACTATATGACATTTTTTAGCTTGAACTCATATATTATTAGTTTGTAGATATTTCTGCTTGATTTTTAAAAGCTTTTCCTCCTTAATCCCAAACTAAATAAAATGATAAATTCTGACACTCTGGCAATTTGCATAACAATTGGCTACAAAGAGTAATTCATTAATATTCAATGAAGTTCTAATTTGCACAATGCCTGCAGCAATATGTAAACTTCATTTTGCTTTAAGATGGAAATTTGTTATAGTGCAAATATCAGTAAGTATAATTTTATTAATCAGTCCCAAAGAGCATTTGATTCTGTGACCTTGACAATGCCTCTATACCTTTGTCCTAGAACACACATGAAAATAAAAATTAAGGTTACTCTATTTTCTTCTTTTTCCTACTCAGCTACACATACTTCTAGATATTCTAACACACTGTAGTATAAAAGCCTTTATTAATCAAAGGAAAGTAAATGTTACTGGTTAATCTTCACTGAAAACATTCAGGCTTATTTTCAATCATGTTCATTAATTTAGTCAAGTAGCATTTGTTTAATGTCTATTGTTTTCCAGGCAATTAGTAAGGTACATGGGAATACATTGAGACTTGCTTCTGCCTTTTAGAACTTTCAGATTGCACATTTTCAGCGAGAAGAATGTATTAAAAAGAAAAAAAGAAGGATGCATTTGCTGTGAACAAAGAATGAAAATGCTACAAATGCATTTTGGATTGAGCAGAACTAAATAATAATAGCGATAATAAGTGGTGACATTTATGGAGTTCTTATAATATGCCAGGCACTGTTCTAAGTACTTGACATGTATTGACGCATTTAATTTTCACAACAACCCTAGGAAGTAGCTATCATTATTATCCCCATTTTAGCTTTGAAAAAATGAGGAATAGTGAGGTTATTAAGTATGCTTATAGAAAGCGCAATTTTACCTATATAGCAATTTAAAATCAAAGTTTGAATTCTACCAAGATTTTCTGGCTAGATTTAATGTACTAACACACTTAACCAAAATTAATATGCAGGTGATACAACTTTCTGATAAAAAAAAAAAAACCTCCTCTGAAAAAATTTTGATTAGCAAAGTACTTTTCATTGATCCCTTTGACATACATGTATATACTTGAGCATCTATAATATGCCCCATTTAGGCACTGAATGCTTTATTAGTCAGTAAGACAGATAAGCAAAGCCTTGTCGGTTCTTACACGAGACTGTTGGAGACAAATGACAACCAAGTAAACACATAAATGCATACTATACTTTCAGGTAGGAAGCATAAAGCAATGGCAGGTGATTGACAGTAGGTATAAGGTAAGGTTAAGTTTTATTTCCTGTGATTATGGGTTTTTTAGTTGAACAAAATCTTGAATAAAATAAGGATGTCTTTTCTCAACAATATGGAAGAAAGTACTTCAGGAAGGACGAGAGCCTATGACAAAAACAAACAAAACAAAAAACTAGAAAAAAAAACGAAGAAAATTAGTATTATGGAGGAAAACATACAGTTAAATGTTAATGAGGACAGAGAGATTGCAATATCTGGACAACACTGTAAACTTTGGTGGCCATGCAAAATAATTAGGGATTTATATACCAGAGGCCTGGTGCATGAAATTCATGCACTCGAAGGGGCAGGGTGAGGGGTCCCTCAGCCCGGACTGCACTGTCCCGCAGTCTGGGCGATCTCAGGGGATATCTGATTCATGTCTTAGGCTCACTCCATAAGCCATCAGTTGGACATCCTTAGTGCTGTCACATAGTTGGAGAGGATCCCACCACTGCTGCTGTGCTAGCCAGCCATGAGCCTAGCTTCTGGCTGAGTGGTGCCCCCCTATGGGAGCACACTGACCACCAGGGGACAGCTCCTGTATTGAGCATCTTCCCCCTGGTGGTCAGTGCATGTCATAGTGACAGGTCATTCTGCTGTTTGTTCAATTTTCATATTAACCTTTTATTATATAGAATGTGAGAAAATAATGGAGATTTTTGAGGAAGAAAGTCAAATGCTAAGGATTATAATTTCAATAGATGACTTTGGTTTCTATATAGAAAATATTCTGTGAATTATCCAGAAGGAAAGCAACAAGACTAATGAGAAGTTCCTGTTCCAATCCAGATGAGTCAGGACAGGAAGGTGCAGTGGAAATGATGGGACAAAGTCAGATTCAGGACGCATGTAAATACCTGAGCTGCCAAAGCTTTCTAATGGGCTGGAGTTTTAATGCTGTCACTCAGATGGCTAACTATCCGCATTTCAAAAAGACTCGAAATGCTTCATTTTTTTACCTGTTTTCTGATAGTATGGATTCACTTTTTTAAAAATGGTAAAGTTTTTACCAAAAGTTATGAGGAGTGATCATTTAAAATTACTTAGCACTTCATATCGTATAGCAGTTGTTGTGTTACAGGACAAATAGCTGAACATGTACGGGAATTATTTATTCTATGAGAATAAATTGTAAATGAAATAAAAACTGGTCTTTATATTTCTTATCAGATATTATTGAGTATTGCTATATATTAGAAAAAAGTAATTTTTAAAATATCTTGAATTCCTTGCTACTAAAGTCAGTCATAAGTTTATAGGTGACTCATTGTGCTGGTAAATTGATGGTGATCTTCCTTCCATACACCACAATTTTCCTTCCACATTTATTGAGGTTTAACTGACAAATAAAATTAAAATATATTAAAAGTCTATAATTTGAGGATTTGACATACTCATGCATTGTGAAAGACCTCCCACATTAAGTTAATTAACACATATAGTTATTCTATTTTTTTTATTTTTTATGAGGATGCTTAAGATCTACTTTCTTAGCAAATTTCAATTATACAGTATTATAAATTATAGTCATCATGCTATACATTAGACATTCATAATTTATTAAGCTAAATTTTGTACGCTTTTATCAAAATCTCTCCTATTGCCCATTCCCAGCTCCTGAAAACCACCAATTTACATTCTGTTTCTATGATTTCAACATTTTTTATTCCACATGTAAGTGAGATCATAGAACTTGTTTTTTTCTTACTTATCTTACTTAGTATAATGTTCTATAGTCTTATCCATGTTGTTTCAAATGCCAAGATTTTGTTCTCTTTTAAAGCTGAATAATAATTACACACACACACACACACACACACACACACACACACACACACAAGGTACATTATATGTCCATTTCTCTGTTGTTTCATGTATTGCTCATTGTTTATAATGCTGCAATGAACATGGGGGATACAAATATTTCTCCAAGTTCTTCATCTCAATTCCTTTGGATATATCCACAATGGGACTGCTGGATAATACAGAGCCCTATTTATAATTTTATGAGCAACTATTAGTCACACTGACTGCACTAACTTACATTCCCACCGAAGTTTACAAATATTCCCTTTTATAATCATCCTTACCAGCATTTGTGCTATCTCACTTTGTATTTATATTAGATATGGTAAGAGATGTGACTTGATATTTCATTTTGGTTTTAAGTATTTTTAAGTGACTTCAGTAGGGAACAGTCTCCACTTCGTGCTTGGAATGATGTGTATGTGATGACAGCCGCTTCACAACAGGCTGACTGTCTCTCCTTACTCAGTGAATGTGTTTAATTTCTTGACCATTCGTTTGTATAAATGATAACCTACACTTTCCAACTTATAAAAGAACAATAGAGTGATATAAATCCAGAGATTCAAGACAAGGAAGGAGGTTAAAGTAGTAAATGTGGTTGTGAAATGCGTAAGAGAAAGCATGGTAAAATATCTTCTTAAAAAAAAAAGAATAAAGGTCATAAGGTCAAATAATTCAAGTACTTTTGAAACATTTTTCATATCAGCATCAGTAATTTTTAATGAAAAGCACCTTCTTTGTAAAGAATATATTATGGATCTAAGATTAATGTATTTGATTCTGGGAAGGGGATGAAATTAAATGAATGAAGCAGTCCAGAGTTCTGAAGTTTTATGTTGAGCAGCTGCTGAAGATAGGTTTCCATTAGGCAAATCTCTCTAGGAAAACTGCTTCTATTACAAAGAGATCATTTCAAATATGCCTACCTTTACTCATTGCAGAGGGAGCTTTCTTCCCCTTTCTAATTTAGATGGAGGAACTGGACTTTTGCTTTGGGGACATTAGTCTTTTGTCTAGATTCAATGAGAGCTCACAGTTAAGCCTGCTAACGGAAAAAAAAAAACTTACACCCCAAGAAGAAAGAACACTGAAGAAAAAAAAAGCTGGGATTAGAGACATTCCTAAAAGAGAAAGTGGTTCCAGAGAATCACTGGTCATAAAGAGATGTTAGTATTAATGTTTAAATAAAATCCTTTAGGATATTTAATATTCAACTATTAGTAAAATATATGGTTAAGCTATAGTTAGAACACATATTTTGAAGAGACAACTATGCATTTCACATGATTGCTTTTGTGTTACTAAGGATTTTACTAATTTAATACTAACGTGGAAAAACAAGGATAAAGAGATTTTAACTCCCAAGAATGTCTTCCTTCCTCTTCCTTCTCTCTGTTCTTTCTTACTTCTCCTTCTTTTCTCTCTCACTCTTTTTTCTCCTGTCTCTCCTCCTCCTTAATTTTATTCTTCTAAAATAAATATTGAATCATTTCTCTGTGCATGGAATGAGAACACAATGATGACCTTATAAGACTGATAGATGAGTCTACAGAGAAAGGTTCCAGGTCAATTGGGAAAGAGCATTAAATATCCTACTGATAGTTATAGTCTCCTGCTCTTGATTGTATAATAATGGCTTTTATTTTTAAAAATCCACTTTTTATGTTTATTTTAATGTATATCCTCTTTAAATGTAATTATTTTTTATGTGGAGAATTGTGTTATATACAAATAAATACATCTCAAAAGGGACAGGTTCAATAATCATATATACTGATTTGGTAATGTCTTCAGTTACTATTTGTACCAAATTGTCTTGAAAATTAAGACTTACAAAGGTGGTTTACTTAGAAAGTTCATTATCAGGAGATTAATACTTTACATTGGGCAGTAATATTATCTAATAAACTTGAAGCAGCCAAAGATTAACTTACAATTCAGAGAATCTTGTCACTATGCAAACTGGTAAATTCTAATTTGGAACTTATGTACATTTGGATTATGGGGTTATGTTAATTTTAAATTAATATACACCATTTTCATATTGCATTTTTAATTAGTCTTTACTCCCACTTTTCTAAAAAATCTAAATGTGTTTAGGTTGAGTAAGTCTTTAAATCAATATAACACTAATGGCCTAGAAAAATTAAAGAAGTACTTATTTTAAAAGTTAACTCCCAATCAACAGAGTCCTGTAACCTATTGGAATGTGTCTTCATTACTGTACATGATGTAGAACTATCTCTGCATCATTTTTCTTTGTTTATATCCTGGACTCTATCTCCATGTATAAATTAATTATACAAAATTTCTTAAGACACCTCTAATGAGCAATATTATTTCATTACTTTGTCTTTGCAACACTTTTCTTTCTACAGAATTTTCATCCACACTGCCCACCTTTAAAGTCTTCCTTTGTCACACAAATGAATTGTTCCTTCCTCTTTATCATTTTGCTTATTTTCTTACTTCTCTGTTCTGATTATTCTCTTCTTGAAATACCAATGTACTTCCATCAATTTTTATTATATCAATAATGCAAATAGCACAATTATGTGTGTCTCCCCTAAAATTTGTGTTTCTTAAAGGCAAGAACTATTTCATTCATCAGTTTTGTACTGTGATAGAAACTCAATAAATATTTGTTGAATGAATTAATTCCCTAGAGCAAAATCATATTCTGAATAATTTTAAAAATCTTTGTGTGTGTTCAGTTTATTATTTATGTACAGTTCATATGGGGAGAACTGAATTATGTGTGCCTTTCCTCAGTATCATTCCCAACTGTAAAATACTCATACTTGCCCTAGCTTGTTTGGCTCAGTGGCTAGAGTGTTGAACTGTGGACTGTAAAGTCCTGGGTTTGATTCCAGTCAAGGGCACATGCTCAGGTTGTGGGCTTAATCCCCAGTGGGCAGGAGGTATACTCTCTCATCATTAACGTTTCTATCTCTCTCTCCCTCCCTCTCCTTCCTCTCTGAAATCAATAAAAATAATAAATATAAAAAAAATGGCCATACTTACTTAACTTTCCAAATAAGAGAAGCAGAGTTGTTTGGAGAAGCTGCCACTATCTGCAGCAGATTGGGGTACTAGTGGTCTCTAAATAAAGAAAGGAGACCAATGGTTCCAAGCAATACCACTTAAATGATGAAAACTTTACATTCATTTGATTTTAATAGTAGAGTCACATATTTTAGAAACAGGGGATGCAGTATAATTTTATTCCAGTTTCTGTGCACATTACAAACATGCCTTAATGTAACTATATTGAAGTGTAGCTGGCTGAGGAAATAAGCTTACACTACACATATCCAAATGAATCAAGAGTCATCATGACATTTATGTGCTAGCCAACTGCAGATGGAAGCCAGAAGTACCTCATAGGCCAATGGCTAGGAATAACTAGTAGAAAATGTTCACAAAAGACCATGCTAACTTGTCCTGGAAAGAGCACATTGAAAGTCTAAGCTATTGCTTTTGTTGACTAAATCACTGATTAACCTGCTAATATTGCCTATAAAAAGGAAAGAAAGGCATACAGACAGCATCATAGAACATTACTGGGCAATAGATATTGCTTCCCAGAGGAGAGAATAGCTGAAACCTTCCAAACACAATGAGCAAACACACAAACCAATCAGTGGGCAAAGCAAGAGGATGCAGCAGAATGCACTGTTTGTAGTAACAAAGGGATGCTGTTTTATAGCCACAGTAAAAGTTTGGTTGTAGAACAAAATGTGCACAAACACTCTTCCTTGTAATTAGCTGTTTTAAATGGACGGCATTATCATGTTTTACCATCTTTGCAAAACATTTTTATTAGTTTGATTGGTAATGAGTAAACAGAGCTCACTTCCTTTTCCTGGTCATTTGAATGAGGAAGAATACCTTATATAGAAATAACAACAGCCGTAAAAATACAGGTGGCATGAAAATACAACATGTAATCTGGAAACACTGTATATGACCAGTAAAGAAAGAAAGAGCTTCCGGTTATTGATCTGAATTATTTGATTGAAGATATCTATAAATCACTTGTCAGAGGGTACCTTTCATGAAAGTGTGAGCAATAAGTATTTATTAATCAGTTTGTAATACATATTTATAAATAATATTATTTTACATTGTCATTGATACCATATTAAATAAGCTTTTAAGAAACATGATTACCATGTATTGACTAGATTTTAACATAATATCCTTCTTCTTTCTTATTTCAATCCGTTTTTTGTGTGTGTGAGAGAGTGTGTGTGTGTGTGTGTGTCTGTGAGTTCATTTCATTTGTCAAATTATTTGACTAGTGAACCTAGAACTAAAATCTAATTAGGTTTCATTCCCTTTAATTTATTTATTAAAAATACTATAGATGTAGCCTTGGGTGTTTTAGTGAACTGGAAGCAGAAAAACAGGAACAAAAATGCTAATAGGAGTAAAAATATGGGTTCCTTGCTTAATCAAGAACTTTACAGTGCAATATAAACACAGGAAGAAAAAAGCAAGTTAACAGGCTGCAGTGCAGTAGTGACAGCAGGAGAGGTAAGGTCAGGAAAAGTTGAATGGCAACATTACTGATAGCCATTCTTCCTTGTAGATCTGAACTTTAATCCACAGAGATTGTTAAAGCCTCAGGTTGGGGCCGGGTGATAATGGCGGCTGTTATCCTGAGGAACAGATGGTGGAGTGAGTGACACCTATAAATGTGCAGGCTGTGTTGCTTCAGTGACAAGATGTTAAACCCTTCTGGCACTGAAGTAAAAAGACAGGTGTCTTGACACACAAAGAAGTATTAAAACTATGCCTCTAGCCATGTGTAACAGTGGAGCCAATTCTTCAAGAAGTAACTGAAAATCTAAGTTGGAGTGTATTAATATGGAAAGATTGCTCTTGGATCTTTTGTATCAATGTTATTTCCCTCCCTCCTTTTCTTCTCCCCTCCCTCCCTCTCTCCCTTTTTCCCTTTCTCTCTCCGTGCCTTCCTTTCATTTCTTGTGCCTTGTGAGTCTATTACCTTTTACCTAATAGTAGGTGAGCAATTGATCATTGCAGTCTCAATTTCTGATTTTAATAGATTCAAGCATTTATGTAAAAAGATTTCTATTTTTTATTTGTAAGACAAACAAAATAGCAGTTTGTCTTTGATAGAATTATATATGACAACTAAGTTCTTCAATTACCTTCATGTCTACTTTAAGTATAGTGTGAAGTTAATCACGTATACATTTACCATTTATTATAATTATAATTAGCAATGTCAGGTTTAGAGATTCATGTGGCCAACAGGGAAACCACAATTGTGTAAAAACCAATTTAATGAATGTACTTACTTTAAATTCTATTATCACTTCAACAGATTACTTGTTTTAAAAGGTATTAAAGCTAATAACATTTAATCTACTTGCTTGAATGTAGCAGCAATTTTTTTGGAAGCCAATGAAAATAAAGCTTCACTAATCAAGTACAACAGATGTTAAAAGTTTTCAGCTCAATTTTTCAAAAAAGAAATTAGGTTCTAATAGCCAACTACTCATGCCTTCTTTTTCTTGGATTTTAAATGATACACTCATATATTTTTCTATAAAGAGATATAAATGTGATGGAACAATATATCATTTAATAATATTCCAATTAAGTGTTTTGGCACTAGCAATGAATAAATAAAAACATTAAAATCATATTAAATAAGCTTTTTAATATGATTTTCAACATTTAATTAAAATGTTGAAAGACATCATGAGGGTAACTGAAATATATTTCAGTTCAGTGGTAATATCAGTGAATGGCCCAACTAAATTCAATGCTACAGTGGAATTTATAATTAATTACATTTTGGCCCTATGTCTCTTCACCCGTAAATCTATGACTACTAATTGTTTTCTAGCTCTATTACTTGAGATTACATCTTAGTGAAAAAAAAATTATCTTTCCAACTATCCACAGTAAACTAGATTCAATCCACACACTTTTTTTTTTACTCCACATACTCTTGAAATAAACTAGCATTTGATGAGAAAATAAAATTGCCCGGCCAGCATGGCTCAGTGGTTGAGTGATTGACTATGAACCAGGTGTCTCAGTTTGATTCCCAGGTCAGAACAGTGAGCTCTATCCCCGGTGAGAGGAGTGCAGGAGACAACCGATCAATGGTTCTCTGTCATCATTGATGTTTCTCTTTCTCTCTCTCCCTCCTTTCCTCTCTGAAGTCAATAAAAATATATTTAAATATAGTTTATATATTTAAGGAAAAATATATAAACTATATTAAAACTATACTGAAATATATTTTAAAATTTAATAGGTCGACATTTAGCCACTGAGTTATGCTGGCTAGGTAATAAAAATATCTTTTTTAAAAATCATAAGTAAAACTATACCACAGTAGACTTAAGACATGTATAATCAAGGTTAAATTAACAATAAATCTACATATTATGAGTTCTTGAAAATGGTAAACATTCATACACTAAATGCAGATCCAGATTCAATATAATATATGACATAGTCAATATAATATATTTCATCACAAATTTTGAACTGTCATATGGCAATCCAGTATAAGGTATCATTCCTTCTTAATAGGACATTATTTATTTCCATTATAAAATTCATAACCTAGGTCTTTAATAGTCTTAGAATTAAGTATCTATTGATGTTGTCTATTTATATATTACATGTACAATAGTGTTAAATTGGTAGCAAAAACCTATTTTAACTATTTTTTGTTTATATACGTATTTGTTTTATGTCATAAAGATCCCACCATAAGGAAATCCAATCCAATGAAGAAAAAATATTATTTGTCCTTTGATTCACTGTTGAAATTATTTCCAAATTATTTTAGAAATTCTGTTTATCATTTTATTTAGCAACACAGTGTTTGTAACTACTTACATTATTGTAATTTAGTGTTTGATTCACTTTACCATTCTATTCTTAAGAGAAAAATCTACAAATATATGTAGGAACAAAAATTTTGTTTACAAAATTAAATCTAGGTATGCATATTTATGTAATATATACAACACATATATCACCAATATATGCACATGTAGGTATGCAGATGCATATAAATGGTAAACATTCATACACTAAATACAGATATGAGATGCACAAACATGTATAGAGTCAATTTAGTGATCAAGAGTTTTCAAAGGTAACCTATAGTAATACACCAAATTATAATGAATGTGGACTTTATAATGAGTCCCATATATATGGTTCTTTTTATCCTAAATTCGTAGAATTCATGTGTGTTTGTGTGTGTGTATGTGTCTGTGTGTGTGTGTGTGTGTATTATACATTTAATAAAAGCTGTATTCACATAATTTTAACTAGCATGCCCTTCTAATAATTTATCCAGTTGGAGATATTAATACAGTTAGCCTCCTACTACTGAAGAATTTTTCATGTGATCCTGCAATAAATCTTGAAGGTGATGATAGACTGACCAATAAGAAAAATATTTTTCATTGACTTCATTACATAAAACCACATAAATATGCCTTAATAGACCCTCAGATTTTTGTGAAATGAAATTTGCAAAGCACTCTGGTGGAACAAAGCAACCATTCTAAAAAGGAAATTATTGATTTCCATTATAAAATTTATAACCTAGTACTTTAACAGTCTTAGAATAAGTATCTATTGACATTGGGTCAGTGGAACAAAGATTTTAGGGGGCATAATTCAATATGTTTGGGTGGTAATTGATACACTATAATATTATTAATATGGTAGGAAAATCCACATAATAGAGCAGGAGTAGAGAGAGTGAAGTCTATATATATTTAGAAAAACTATTGCGACAAAATGTTATTATATATGTACATGTAAATCTCAAAATCTTTATATTTCTATAAAGTTGGTCACATTAACATTGCCAGTAACCTATAATTATTTTATAGAAGTGTTTACCAGAGTAGCTTAGTAATGAGCTCTATTTTTTAAATTTATATATATACTAGAGGCCCAGTGCATGAATTCATGCACAAGTGGGGTCCCTTGGCATGGCCTGCAGGGATCTGGCCAAAAACAAGCCATCCAATACCCTCTGCCATTCCTTTCCTGGAGCTCCTGCTCATTCCAGCCCTGCTGTGCTTGCCATAGGCTCACAGCCAGGAAGTCCTGATCAGAAGGGGCTTGAATGGCGACAGTGGTGCTCACTGCTCACCAGTTGTGAACCCTGCAACTGGCACCCATCCTGAAGGGAGTAGGGTGGGGGCTGGGATGCAATCAGCCCTCCAGGCAGGTGATGGGATGCCCTTGCTGACCTGGAATCTGGATCTATCCTGCTAACTTTCATGCAGGTGGTCCAGAGCCACTTGGATGCTGCTTTTAATATCTTTTCTTCCTTATGGAGCATCTAGGGAGCGGAAGCAGGTAATGTGCCTGAAGTTGACTTCCAGGAGATCAGTAGCACTGTGCCAGCAAGCACTGGTCTGTGGGTGCCTGGCCTGCTCTCCAGAGATTGGACCTTCAGGACTACTGAGGGAGTGAGTGGCTGTTACCCAGTGGCCAAGGGCTGATGGGCTGCTGGGACAGGTCAGTCAGCTGAGAAACACTCCTACTGTGGGAATGCAATGACCACCAGTGGGCAGCTCCTATGTTGAGCATCTGCCCCATGATGGTCAGTGCACATCACAGTGACAGGTTGTTCAGTTGCTTGGGCTTTTATAGATAGATAGATAGATAGATAGATAGATAGATAGATAGATAGATAGAAAGGTAATTAGTATTATAAATTACTGCCTAGATTGACTACATATTATATTGACTATTTCATCACAAATTCAAAACATAATATTATTATAAAATAAATCCTGTGTTTAATGACTCACTAATCTTGATTTTGCTATACATATTTAAAATATATTAATATCTTGATGTATTTATTTGTGAAGGTGTGCTCTTACATTATTGCAGATTCATAGAGCTACAATAGAAAGCAAAATCTCTCTACCTATTCTTGCATTAAATTTAGTGCATGGTGAAAGATGATAGCTAACTTCACACAATAGTGTCTGCCTTGCTACAAGCATAGAACTGGATAATTTGCATAGTAATAATAAATTGCCTGTTTAGAAATTGCCTTACATTTGAGTATTAATTTCATGCATTATGTTTGATTGATTATTTATTGAAATTTAACACCCACAGAGAGCCTACATTGACTGGCTATGATAAGATACAATTTTAAAAACAGCTTAAGTAATTAAGTTTCTGAGTGATTTAGATTTCTCCTTTAATCATGTATAAAGTTTCACATATTAAATATGCCTAAAGTTTTTTGACCATGTATATTGTTAAAAACTATATATGGAGTTGGGCACATGAAAATAAGTAGTAATAACTGCTATTTTAGAGATGTGGCATTGCATATTATTGGGTGAAAAACAGAAATTTCAATAAATTTTGATGGGAGAGCTAGTTATTTATTTGAATAAAAACATTGAATAGATACCTGCCCTGCCTCACACTAAATATAAAAATCAGTCCCAGATGCATTAAAAAACTACATATGTGAGTCAAAAGTAGTAAACATTTAGAAGTCAACATAGGAATATATCTGTTACAGGAATCTTTTTAAAACAAACAAATATATAATGCAGAAGAGGACTAATAAATTCAACAACAATAAATCATTTATGAGGCCACCAAAATTTTAAAAAATCAAATAATAATTTATGAATGATTCCTGTGCAAAGTATACAGTGAGCTTTTATCTATAATAATAAAAGCATAATATGTTAATTAGACTGGACGCACTTTCAGAAAACTTTCCAGATGAAGCTAGGGCTGTGAGGAAAGCCTGGATCCCAGATGCCTGCCAGCAGGAAACCAGTGCCGAAGGAAACCAGTGCCCACACCCAGGGAAAAAAAGGCCCACTCTTGCATGAATTTTATGCAATGGGCTTCTAGTGAATCAACAAATAATACCCTGATATTTGATATTTTAGAGATGTGGCATTGCATATTATTGGGTGAAAAACAGAAAGTTCAGGTATTATTTGTTGATTCACTAGAGGCCCATTACATGAAATTCATGCAAGAGTAGGCCCTTTTTTACCCAGTAATTCATTGTGTAAAAATTGGCAAAATAATTTTACAGAAGAGAAAGAATAAAGGTTCCTGGCTATTTTAAATGATGTGCACTAGGGAAATGCCAGTAAAACCATAGTGTCCATTCCACACCTATTAGATTGAAAAAAAAAATCAAAGACTGCCAATTTGAAGAGGTTTGCATGTGGCTTCAATTAAATTCTTCATTGTGGAAACTAAAATTGGTAGAGCCACTTTAAAAACAGTTTAGCATTACCTAATAAATCTCCTACTGTTCTTCTACTGTGAGAGAGGTGCCCTAGAAATAAGTGTAGTTGATAATAGTATTGTAGACTTAAGCATTACTCAAAATGAACAGAATTTTTTACTGAGGAATAATCACATCTGTTCACTGTTCATTTTTGTTTACTCATTAATTTAGAAAATATTTGTTTAACACTCATTGTATGATATAGCTCCAGATGTGGAGAAAATACAGTAGACAGCACAGAGAAAAATTCTGTCCTCATGGAGCTTGCTTTTTTGAGAGTCGCCAGAAAATGAACAGAAGAAGCAAGTAAATTATGTGGTATATTAGAAGATAGTAATGGTTAGTAACACCAATAAAGCAGAAAAGAGGAATATAAAGTGCTGGGAGGAAGTTGCAACCTTAATCTTAATTATTGCTTTACTAATGGATAATATAGAGCTAGATAAACATATGTAATTCATTTTGGAGTCTGGGAGAAGCTTTAATTGCTCAGCAACTTGAGGCTAGGTTCTGAGTAAAAGACTTTCTATATGTAAAAAAATAAAATAAAATAAAAATCACCGTGGATAGAATAGTTCCTTACTGTGCAGGGACTATTTTGATAAGCTGGGGATGAAAATTTGTTTGCGCTATTGCAAAGGAAACAATCACTTCAATATGCCCTTGAACAGCATGTACTAGTTGAAATAAAAATTCTTGCGATGTTAAATGTCTTTGCTAATGGGAACTGTAAGCCACCTTGGAGATTGCCTTGAGATAGAAGAGTGCTGCTTGAAAGTCTGGGCTGTGGAATCAAATAGACATTTACACACATCTCAGTTTTGCCAGATGTCACCCAGCTGAACTTGAGCAAGTTCCTCAGGGTCTGAATTACCCATAATCCACAGGGACTTTGTGAGGATTAAATGGCACAGATCTAAATGTCTTGGTTTAGATCATGACACATGGAGAGCACTCATAAATGGGAGATGCTTGTGGTAATTGTTGCCTGGTTGTTTGGAATTTGCTGAATCTTCCAGTTGAAGGCCAGGAAACAGAAAAAGGGCAGAAAAAAATTTAAAGTCCAGTAGATTTGTAGAGAGCTAGAAGAATTCTGGATTTGCTAGTCAAAATGGAATTCTTATTTCTAGAAAACAAGTCTAAGGGGAAAATGGCAGGAATTAACCATTGATTTCATGTTGTACGACTACTTACTGTAAAGACAGTAGTAACATGAGTTTAGTTTGCTGGAATATTTTGCTTTATTTTGTTTTGACTTTCCTTTGAGCCTTGAAGATACTGACTTGAATTCCAGGAAGATAAAAAATACTCTTTCTTTTTGTATACTGAGAGATGATATATTGAAATTTCAACCTGAAATTAAGAGTGGAAGTTATTGAGCTGCCAAGCAACTCCAAAACTTAATATTAGAACAATAGAGAGAGGCTGGGTGTACCAGACATTATTAAATGCCTCAGCTTAATAGTCACATCTCTATGGCATATATACTGTATTATTATTACCATATTGCAATAAGGAAAGTGATAATCACATTAAAAAAAAACTTGTCTAAGATTGCCAAATAGTAATATGGTGAACAGGGATTTAAACCCAAGTCTAGGTGCCTTGTGTCTATGATATTGCTCTGCTTCAAACATGAGCCAAAATGAAAAATAAAATTATATTGTATGTATCCAAGTTCTGTATCTTTATATTTTGAGGAATACATCTTTACCAAAAAAAAGCAAGTTAAATTTTCTTAACCTACCTTATTATCAAGGACTTTATTATGGTGTATTGGTAGTACAGAAGGCATGTATTCCCTCTGAGACTAAGGAATTCTAGCCCTGGACCCTGTCTGGTTGTTAGGGTGGAGGAGGGGATCCCCAGGTGATTCTGAAGACTAGCTAGGTTTGAGAAGCACTGGATTGCAGTTTAAAATAATTATTCAATAAAATAAAACAGCAAATACCAACTTAGTATTTTCTTAACATTTAATTAAGGGAAAGGTTCTCAGATATAAACAACTTTACTGTTTGTTTACTCTGTCTTTATACTCAATGTTTCCAATTTAAGCCATTAAGTTATTTGCTGTATTTAAATTATATTTTTACCCAAATGAGATTTCCCCTAAATGAAGCTTGTCCTACCTTCTGGAAGGTTAGGACAGTTGAAATAGGATAGTCATTGCCTCTGATAGGCTAGAGGAACAAATTGGATGATTTAAGCAGCAAGTAATAGAAAGCATGACTCAATCATGCTTTAAAAAATGCACTTCATTTTATTATCAATATAATTAGATCAATGATTCAATAATGTCACTGAGCAATCCAGAACTTTCTTCTAAATTTGCCATTGAGAATCAGTGTCATTCTAGTTCTCCTCATGGTTATAAGATGAACACAAATGGCAATTGGACATTTTTGTTTATATGTGGGATTCCATAAAAGCTATCCTTTTCTCTAACATTGAGCATGGGTCTTCTCCTTTGATCCTGTTATACCAGCTTATATAATGGTCTGATGCTTGATCAGGAGCATCTCCAGAATAATACCGCATGGCTGATTCTCAGGAGGATTTATTTCTGGAGCTTGACATTGTGCCCGGTTGTCCTTGATGCATATGGTGGGATGTAGCAGAGGTAGTAACCTCAAAATCAAGGTTCTGTTAGTAAGAGAGGGAAAAATTAATATTGGTCACTAAACCAATTTATTATTGGGGTTAATTAGCAGTGTGACAAAAGAAAATATTGATTAGTCTCTCAAAACAATATGAAGTTAGACATCAAAACTATGTTTAATAAGGAGCTAAGAAATTAAATGTGATACGTTAATGAAGTAATCATTTAATACTTGTGTGATGCTCTATGGTGAAAATCGTTCCTTAGTTTGATTATAATAGTATTTTCTTTATGTTGTTATTTCTGAATTCTAAAATTTATCATTGCTATCTCTGTTTCTCTATAAATTAGATAAATGACATTCTCAAGTGGTTTGATTTCTTTCTTTTCCTTTAGTAGAAACTACAAAACCTCAACAGTAGTCAGTTGAGTGAGTCATGATGCAGCATATTTCAGACATGGCCTTTTCAGTGATGCTCCTCAGTTGAGGAAAATGGTGAAATGGGGAATTAATAGTCACATTTTGCCAGCAGCTTCCATTTAGATTATAGAATAACAGGAAGTAAATCAGAATGAAAGGTAAGCAGAAATCTCACCATAATGTGGCTGATATAGAATGAAATTTTTGAAGCAGCCTAAAACCAATGATACCATTCTTGTGTTGATAGATATATATGCTCTTTGAGATAAATGTTTCTAGAAAAACTCTCTCTTTCCATATTAAAAATAAAGAATAGGTTTATTAATCAAATAAGTACAAGTTAAATAAAAATTATTGTTAGGAAAATATAAAAATAATGAAGTGATCTCTTTGGGCAAAGGTTAAGTGAAAGAGGCTAATATAATATACTCTTCCAAGAGATAAGTTTGAAAATGTTTATCACTAGTATTAAAAATACTCATGTCATCTGACTCAAAAATCTACTCACCAGTTTTCCAAAGACATCATTTATGATACAGGCATAGATTTATTTATTTGTTTTCATGGTATATTACAGTAAAACATTAGACAAACCTATGATATCTAATTATAGTTAACGAATATATAAAACATGACTAAACTTGAGAAGGACTGATATGCCTACTGTTGGAAAATATTTAATGTCATGGCTGATAAAGCTGCTGACATAGTACCAGAAAAGCAGGTGTAAAAATGTGTAAAGTGTAATTTCATATTTTAAGAGAACATTTACAACAAACATTACTTTTAAGTGTTCTAGGCATGCATTTTATAATAGTGGAAATACTAAAGAGAAGTTTTAATAATTAAAGAAAAGGAAAGGATAATATGCAGCAGACCCCTTTGGTAAGTTTTAAAAAATATTAAAATATATGTTTATTACATAGAGATTATATAAATGTTATCAAAGTCTGGGCATTATAATACATATGATATGCATTAGTACCAGAAATATGCTTTAATTGACCTTCTATATAAATACAGAGGCCTAGTGCACAGATTCGTGCACTGGTGGGATCTCTCAGCCTGGTCTGCACTCTCTTACAATCTGGGATCCCTCAAAGGATGTAGCAGTGTGAGAAACAACAGGCAGCTGAGGAGGAATCTGAGCTGGCCTGCTGTGCCTGCCCCCGGTAGTGCTGCCACAATGGCGCTTCCCAACCATGAGCTCACCTTCTGGCTGAGCAGTGCTCCCTCTGTGGGAGCACACTGACCACCAGGGGCAGCTCCTGCATTGAGCATCTGTCCCCTGGTGGTCAGTTCACATCATAGCAACCAGTCCAGTAGTTTACTGGTGGTAACAGTCACTTAGGCTTTTATTTATATAGATGTTATCTGCTGTGTAAATGTTTTGTATTATAAAATATCTGCTCGCTTGAATGGAAAGTCATTGATGTTTTTTTTTTTCATACAATATTTATGAAGACATCTCTGGAGGAGTTTTACATTTACAAATCTTAGGAGAAATGCTTGTATGAGATAAAGTATGAACACAACTTCAACATGAGTAATGCTTTATCATTACGGATTAGGTTCAAGTGTATGAAACATAAAATGGCAAAATAAGAGTCACTTAAAATATATCAAGGTTTACTTACCTGGACATAAATAAAGCCTAGTAATGGGTGGTCCAGAGATTTTAGATTGCTTCTTGATGTACTCAGAGATAATACAGCATCTTAGCATATGAATTTTGCTCTCAGCTCACTGCAGGTGACACGTAGAAAGTTGTTAGAATGCTAGATTGCTTTTCTTCATTCCAGGAACCCAGAAACTCAAAGGAAGTAAAACGGATGATTAATTCCTATACAAAAGACTTCTCACATGCCTCACATCTTTTGTGCTGACATCCCATTGTCCCAAATTTAGGTATCTCATCTGAACTTTCTTTGAAGTTTTCCTCAATTATGTAATCCTATCGTAAGAATTTTGAAATTTGAGATTTGTTCTATTATACAGAATGGACCAAAAGATTTACAGATGTGAATTTGCAAAATATGGAGTTTATTTTTTTTATCATTTATTAATTCTTATGTTATTTTTCAGATGACAATTGTAAACCTACTTTTCCTCAACCTGTTATTTCAGCTCATAGATGAAATTAATGTTCAACGATACAGCAATCATTAAAATTAAATTGATAGCATGTGAAAAGATTCTCAGCATCACTAATCATCACAGAGATGCAAATTAAAACCACAATGAGGTATCGCCTCACATCTGTCAGAATAGCTATCATCAATAAATCATCAAATAGCAAGTGTTGGTGAAGATGTGGAGAAAAATCAACCTCATTGGTGGGAATACAGATTGGTATAGCCACTGTGGGAAACAGTATGGAGTTTCTTCAAACATAAATATATATATATATATATATTTGGTAGCACTCATGAGAATATCCAAAGACACCCATGATGATAATTCAAAAGAATATATGCACTCCTATGTACATTGCAGCATTATTTTCAATAACCAAGATTTGAAAGGAGCACAAGTGGACATCAGTAAATGAGTGGATTAAAAAAAAAATCTGTGGCACATTTACACAATGTAATACTACTCAGCAGTAAAAAAAAAATTCAGAGGAAGAAGGGTACCCTATGATTTCACTCATATGTGGAATCTAATAAATAAAATAAATTATAACAAAATAGAAACAATCTTATAGATACTGATAACAGACTGCAAGTTGGATAAAAATGGTGAAGGAATTAAGTAAAATAATAAATAAAATAGAAACATAAAGACAAGAGTATGATGATTACCAGAGTGAAAGCGGGGGTGGGGAGAAGTAGAAGAGGGTAAATTGGGTACAAATGAATGGTGACAGGAGACCTGATTTTGAGTGATCAATGCATGATGCAATTTACAGTTGATGTATTATAGAGTTATATACTTGGCACTTATATAATTGTATTAACAATCGTTGTTTCAATAATACTTTGAAAAATAAGTAAATTAAAAAATAAATATGCAATATTCCATATAGGTTTATAATACTCAAGATATTTCAATACTGTTGTGTTGTACCTGAAGTAAAAATATATATAGGGATAAATGGGTGATGACTTTTAGGGGAAATTATATATGTCAAATGAAATACTATCATTGCTAAGAATCATAGTAGTATGATCCTCTCCTTCATTTTGTGTCTTCATTCAGTAATATATTTGGAGATTTTGGTTGTTTGCTTTTTTTCTTCTTCTTAAACTTACTTGAATTAATTAAATAATATCCATTAAATTCCATGCATGTTCTTGGCAAACATCAAAGACTGATTTTTGCAGGAGGCACTAATAATTAGTTTCAATTATGTTTATTTCACTTCTTCTATTGTGCATGAAATTGTTTATGATACACCTGCTTTAGCATGTTACTTTTGAGGGGAACAATTCTGCCCATAGCCTGGGTTAAGGTATGATCCACATGTCTGATTTTTGCCACGTGGCCTTGTCCTTGTGGTGCCCAGAGGCTAGTCAGTTACCTCTGAGCTTTGGCAGAGCAGGGCAAGATAAACAAGGGCAATTATGTTCTCAAGGGTGAGTGAATTATAAAATAAAAAGGGAATTAACAGAGAACACTGAAAACAAAAGCAGTAATATATACATGTAGAAAAAGGTTAGAGGACAGCCCTTTAGGGCCAAAAACTGGCCAAAGCTCAGAGGTATAAAACAGTCCTGGGAGACATAAAAACATGGCTGAGAGGAGAAAGCCAGAGGCTGCATGCAGAGAGAAGGAGAAATCCATGGAGAAGATAAAAGCCAGTATGTATTCCTTCAGAGAATTAAATAGTCTATGGAGCTGCTTTGATTCTGGTCCTGGATCAGACCTGCTGCTTTAGAAAAAGTTTGCAATGAGAAGAGCGAAACTTAAACACATAAATGTGAAATTGTTTAGATTAATTTACATTAAATGAGCCATAGCTGTATAGTGGGTCATTAATTTAGAAATATTAATAATATCCATTACCATTTGACAGAAAAGAAAGCTTATTTATCTGTCTGAAGTTATGTGTAATTACCTCTAGCAGGACACACTCTCCTATTTGAGATATTCTCTCTAAATAAATCCTAGAGTAGTGTTGTATAATAGAAATATAATGTAAACCACAAGTGCAAGCCACAAATGTAATTTTAAACTTTCCAGTAGCTCTCTTAACAAAATTAAAAGGAAATGGGAGGAAATAAATGTCAATTTATTTACTATGTAATTAATTTTAACAATGTATTTCATTAATCTCATATGTTTAAAGCATTATCACCTTAACATGAGATAAACACAAATATTAATGATGTATACTAGACTTATTTTATAAATCTAATGTATATTTTACATTTTGAGCACATCCCAGTTGGCACTAAATAACATTCCAAGTACTCAATAGCCACTTATGGCATGATCTACCATATTGGTAATCTAAAGATTACCATCATTGCTATCTTTAGTTTCTAGAAACACCCTCTTCCAAATAAGTAAATCAACAAGCTGACAGCATCTTTCTAAACTCTCCTTGCTTTTTTAGTTCTTTTATTAAGCTAGGAAATAATGTATATTAATTGTGCTTATGCCATTAACATTCTTTTTATTATTAATTTGTAGGATTTAGGAATTTTCCATTTCATAAATAGAATTAATACAAACTCAATATTTGCAGTTGTTTGAAGGGAAAAAAATGGGGGGGAGGATGGTGAGGTGTAATGTTAAGAATGAAAGACATAAAGTAATACAAGATGGTTTTGATAAGAAAATAGGAAAGAAATTAAAGTAGTAAATTCTGAATCCAGGAAGTTAAATATATTGGGATTTACTTGAACAAAAGAATAGAAACAGCTCATTACTAATTCTTTTCCATGAAGAAAATAAGCTCAAAATAAAAACCACAGGTGTTTAAAGCAAATTTTCAGGTTGTGTCTAGAGGCTGTTGATTGTTGAAGCCATTTCATCCTAAGCTGATTATTATGTGATTTACTTTATTGAAATGGCTTAACATTTAACTGAAATATGTTCATATTTTATGCACCACTTTCATGATTTTGCATTATTTTTGCAATTGTATTTCAGATAGGATGTCATTAAAAAGTCAACCCCTTGAAACACATTTAAAATATTTGCATTCATATATTCTACCAATTTAGTTTACTTCAGTTACTAAGTCCTTACAAGGACAAAAAATATTTCATGTAAAACCTGAGATCTTGTAAACCTAATGTGTACTTCAAATTATTTGTTGCAAATATGTTTTCTTTATCTGCCAAGGACAAAATATAAGTGCTAAGTTAATACATTCATCAGATACCAAGCCCATACTAGTTACACTTTCCTGTGCTGATTTTTAATTCCTTTGTAATATCAATAGCAGTTTTAACACCTTGTCATGCATTCAGGAACTTCCATCTGTGCAGCATAGTGTATTTGTGAAATAAACCCATCTGTACAGCTGATTAAAAGTTGGATTAAATCCATGTTTTGACTTTGCCCTGAAAGAGGTGAATTCTAGTGCAGTTGTCATGTATAAGGGCAGAATGTGGAATGATTTGACATGCACAGAGCTAATAAAACAAAAGTAATTCTCTATTAGTTAATTATAATTAAACTAAAGACCAAATGCCGGACATTCATGCACTGCTGGGGCGGGGGGAGACGGAAATGGAAACCTCAACCCAGCTTAGGCCCTTTAGTATACTGGAAGGCCTTGGGGGATATCTGACTGATGGCTTAGGCTCCATAGGAAGTGGGCCTAAGCCGGTCAGTCAGACATCCTTAGCACTGCAGTGGAGACAGGAGAGGTTTTCACCACTGCCACTGTGTTCCTTAGCCCCAGCTTGTGCCTTAGAAGTGCTCCTTTTATGGGAGCCCACTGACCACCAGGGAGACCTCCTCTGTTGAGTATCTGCCCCCTGGTAGTCAGTGAATGTCATAACAGCCAGTGGTTCTGTAGTTCAGTCTATTTGCATATTACCCTTTTTTTATATAGGATCCAAAATCAAAGAAAATCAATGTAAATACTTGATCCAGTTAGAAATAAGAGTTTTATTTCCATGATTCATTTAAAATTTAAGACATATCTATCTACCACAAGCTCTGCCCAGTTTTACATTACTTAATATTGAAATTCCTAGTCTTCTGCCATTTTTTAGCATGGCCTAAGATTTCACAATTACTGCTTTATGCCTTGGTTTTTATTAGTCTTTTTACCTGCATGTCACATAGTAAAAAGTAAGACAAATTTTGTATTCGTCTACTCAAAATATTTATCAATCACCCACTATGTGGTAGGTGCTATTCTATGCACTGGGGATAAAGCACTGAACTAAACAAAATCACCTTTTCCCTCCAGATTTACATTATATTGTGAGGAAACCTAAGAAAAAAAATTATTTATTTGAATCTCAGCTTCATAGGCATGTTAAATATGTGTAATTTAGATTCATGTAAAATACGTTTTCACAATATTCATCACTGCCATGCACACATAGTAGACAATAACTGGAGTTAGTAATTTATCTGTAGGTAATAATAATCCCCATGTAATTACAAATTTCCACAAGTACCTCTTCAGTAATCTCTTTAGTCAACTCAGTAGACACCATAGAAGTACACTGAGACAAGTACCATGGTGAGTCAAATATAGAAATAAAAATCACCCCTGCAATTGTGGAGGAATGGCATGTTAACGTTTACCCACAACATGAAGGGACATACTTTAACTAAAATGAGAGATAAAATATACAGTCTAAAATCTGGAAGCCAAAGGAAATATTTTCACATATGTTACTGGAAATGATAATCATAGAGAAAAGAATATGCCATAATCTGCTTGGGCTCCTATAGAATAACTACCATACACTGGAATAACAGTAGGTGGCTTATAAAAAACAAGTATTTATATCTTACAATTCTAGAGGATTAGAAATCCAAGATCAAGATGTTAGTACATCCAGTATTTGTTGAGATTCAGTGTCTGGTAAGAGCCCATCTCCTAAAAAGATAGCAGTCTTATAGGAGCTCTCTGGAGTCTCATGAGGGTTCTGTCTTCCTGACTCACCTCCTAAAGATCCCATCTCCAAATACCACCACATTGGGACTTAGGTTTCAAACTATAAATTTTGAGAGGAAACAAACATTGAGTTTATAACAGAATATTTAAGTAGGAACTTGACGAAAAAGAGGATTTTTAAAAACACCTTTGTAAAATATTTCAGAAACTAAGGTAAACAGTAAGATCTTAAGCAATGGTAATGTACCAGAAGACTTGAGATAAAAATTGGAGGAGGATCAGGGAGCCTCCAACATGGTAGACTAATGAACCCCCTTGACTCAAGGTGCAGTTCAGTTATCACTTCAGAAAAGTTTTGGGTTATTATATTTCCAAGGATTAGTTTCCTAATAAAGGGGTGCTCCAATATAACTAAGCATTCTTTTTTTTTAAAATTATTTATTGCCCAGCCAGTACGCTCAATGGTTGAGCCTTTTGCCATGAACCAGGAGGTCATGGTTTGATTCCCAGTCAGGACACATGATCAGGTTACTGACTCAGTCCCCAGTAGTGGGCCTGCAGGAGGCAGCTGAAATACATGATTCTATCTCATCATTGATGTTTCTATCTCTCTATCCCTTTCTCTTCCTCTCTTTGAAATAAATAAAAACATTTTTTAAGTATTTATTTATTTACTAGTTTGAGAGAGAGAGAGGAAGGGAGGGAGCAAGAGAGAGAGAGAGGAGAGAGAGAGAGAGAGTACCATCATTTGTTGTTCCACTTATTTATGCATTGATTGGTTTATTCCTGTATGTGTCCTGACCAGTAATCAGACCCACAGCCTTGGCATATCATGACAACACCCTAACCAACTGAGCACCTGGCCAGCGCCTATCTAAGCATTCTTAATTTCTTAAATCTAGGATCACTGGGTCCTGCTTTGTCTGGGGCAGTTCCCATGCACGCTTGTTGTCCCAGTTTAATTATTAAAATAGTCTTATTTTACCCTCAAAAGAGTCTCATTTTAAGAAACAATTATATACACTCTACCCAAACCTGAAAGCGTCATGAGGCATATTGAAAACGTAATGATTTAATTTCACCATAACCATACTCTGCTTTCTGAGACACTGATAAATCTCTTTAGTCAATTGCTTATTCTTTAATAGTCATTCTTTTTACAAAGCAAACAAATGTTCTGTCATATTTTAAAGCAACACTGAGTTAGCTCATAATCCATAAATCAAAACTGCTCAGGTAAATTAAGTTTTCTTTTGTAAAGCATTAGCAGTAATCAGCACAAAAAAAGTAATATCTTCACCACGCAGATAAGAATCTGATCATTATAAAGGATTCCAACCTCATAAACTTAGAAAATAATATCCAAATTCAATCAAGTGAGGAAAGTAACAAGGTACTTAATGATAAATGAAAATTTTTCCCAGGGTGTCAAGGACCCAAAGTTGCATACATAAAACAAAGCTGTCTGATTGAAGGTGAATGAATATGAACATTGGCTAAAAGTTAGAAGGGTGTGGGTAATTGTAATTATACACAATAGAATTATTGCCAACTGAGCACTGATTTTACTCGGTCATTGGCCACTTTAATGCTTAGGTGATAAAAAACAATACGTCACTTAGGGTATTCTGAATCACCTCATGGGATCAATATGAAAACTCTAGGGCTGAACAATGCCCAAGTGTTGGTACCCTGATGAAGCACAATAAATGCATAAGCTTCTTTTATAGAACAGTTTGGACTAAAATATAAACCTAAGATATTAATGTTTGGTAAGACATCCTTAATCTGTCCAGTTTATATGCTCCGGAAATATGTTACATATCTCTTAAAATTTGTTGATGAGTTCACCCCAGAGTGAAAATCTAATGGATGGGCAGGAAAAAGAAGTGGCTCCATCATTTTTCCCGTTTTCCGCACCTGATAAATCATATGTTTCAGAGCTGCCTTCTTCCTCTCATCGCAGAAGCAGATGGTGATTCACACAGGGATGGTGCAAACACATTAGGTTAGCAAGGTGGCTTTTTATCCCCCCAGGTATAGACGGGGTGAGTCAGACTTTGATTCTCATAATAGCAAGTCTGTCTTCTGTGATCTTCAGTCTCTTATTAATATAACTAAAGAGACTCAGGACGAGTCATATTCTGCAACGTGAAACAGATTATTATGAATATATTTGGACATATCTGTCTTGCTTCTTGAGAAAAATGTTCATTTAAGAAATGGCAGGAATAGGTGCAAGGAAAATTATTCAGTTTCTCCTGTTCAATTTGATAGACACTATATGTGGCTATTTATATTTAAAGTAATTAAAATGGGATGCAACAAATAATTCTTGGTCACAGTCACACATTTTTTGGTGTTCAATAGTCACGTGTGCCTGGAGGAGACTACAGAATATCTCCATCACTGAAGAAAGTCCTATTGGAGAGCACTGGCTAAATGTGCCATTTTCTTTTTCTTTGTATTTGATGTGATGGGAACAGTCATACAGGAATGACAAACCAGCTCCATGTGATTGAATGGATATTTTATGTTACCATAAAAAGTGAAATTCTACAACTTACACATTTTGTTTAATTTATTCAGCTTATGTCAAAGTCAAGCCAAACTTTAGATGTTTGCTGGCACTCTTTTCTAATCAACTAAGTTTAAATGACTGAAATGATTTTTTTTTTGAGACATTTTTCCTGGCTTACTTTTCAACAAACAATGTGAATCTGTGCATAGATAGTTGAGAAAGGATAATGATTAATATGCAAGTATAAATATTAGTAGTCCTATGACATTATTGTGCTTTGTAATGTTGTGCTAAAATAGAATATAACTTGATATTTGAGAATGATAAAAATATAGTATTTCTAGCTTATTAACTTTAACATTCTCATGGTTTTATTTTTAATTCTTGTTTTATTAACATTTTCTATTATACCTATGTTAATCCCATACTTTGTGACATTTAGAAATATCCTATATATTATAAAGAGCTCATATGCTAGTTAGACCAGACAGTGGAACAACCTTCCAGAACAACCAGTGAGTAGGGAGCCACGAGGCAGCTGGAGCTGGGAGGCAGCCAGCATTGTGAGAACGAGGCCCCTCATACACATTTTGTGAATTGGCCTATAGTCGTTATATAAATAAAGATTAAAAGACATGTTATGAATTATTTATAAGTTTACATGCTATCAAATATGGAAGAATTAAAAGATAGTATTTCTAATTGATGTTCTTTTTCTCAGGGACAATTCAAGCAAAAAATTCAGTAATAGAATCTATAGAATAAAAGAATAACAAATAGCTTTAATTTGCTTAGAGTTAACCAAATATAAAACTTTCCAAAATAATTTTACAAATGAGGCAACAATAAGCAAATTGGGAACTGGCATGTAAGCAAAGCCTGACACTAATAAAGAGGTATAGCTTGAATCAGGATTGCAAATTAATGGGCAGCAGAGGCTACAGAGGATGAGAGTTTTCAAATGGCATGGGGACATGACTTCTTTACTTACTGCAGGAGTTTTGAGGCACGCAGGATGACTGCATGAGCAAATCTGATCAGATTTGGGCACCGAACTTACTATGTTAATAAAGCTGCTTTATTGAATTTGCAAGGTGGCTTCTGGTACATAAAGCTATATTTCTAAAGCTGATACAATATATAGTTTTAATTCTTTATGCCAGAATGTTGGCTATCTGATGCTCAGTGCTTAAAATTAATTATTCCATATTTTTGTGAGGTTTTAATTATGGTTAATTTAAATTGTGATCTAAAATAGAAAAGCTATAAACTATTACTGATTTTGTTGTTCTTCCTTTTCTTACAAATTCATATACATAGTCCAAAATATCTTTGCCTTTCTGAAAATCTACCATAATGCTAGCTCTATGTGTTTATCAGTTTCTCTTCTCAGTAATTTATGTAACTTTACTCTCATTTAATTTCAAAGGAAAGATTTTGTAAGTGCTATTTATAATTAGTAAACAGAATTAGCAACAAATCAATTTGCCTCATGTCCATAGGTAGCAAATTTTGAATTCAATTAATACTGACAGTATATCCAATGTTCTTTATGAAAACTCTATGCTGCTTCCTTACCTTATAGCAGGTCCATTATCTGCCAGATTTTATTGTTGGTTCTGATATTAATGCAGTGAAGGTGGTATATGACCTTGAATCTTGTCTACCTAATGCTTATCATGATTTGTATTGCAATTATGGTTTAATGTATGCCTTTCCTGTCAAAATGTAATCCTCAGGAGGGCAGGGACCTTGGCTAACACTGTAAATATTTGTGAAGAGAACAAACTAAAAGAAAGACTGAATGATAAAGACTGAAGATAAGATAGGAGGAATGAAGGAAGGAAGGGAGGGAGGGAGGAAGGGAGTGATATAAAGGAGAAAAGAAACAAAATATTTTATATTCGCCTATAAATCAAAGCTAATTAAACAAATTATTAAAATTCAAATGAGTGCTATAGAGAAGTGCAGGCATACAAAGAGATAAGAGCATAGATAGCATGTGACATTCAGTCTGGAAGAATAAGTAAAGGAGGTAATTTAGATAAAACTGGGATGATAGGGAGTAGCCAAGACCTACTGTGTTGTGTAGCTCAGGTTATGATGTCAGGATGTCTAAATTCCCAGACTTGTATTTTTAAAAAGTGTATTTTATTTAGTGTTTAAAATAGAAAGGGAGCCAAGTGTGGATTGGATTTTTGCTTGAAGAGTCAATGAAGGAAGAATTTGCCAGGAATGGAGAGAAAATATTGTCACTAGGAGAAGCTCCTGGCAGAATCTGTGTTCTTTGGTGGAGGAACACTGCCTGCAAGGGCAGCCTATTCTATGCGGCAACTTATTTGCTTACTTAGGGATCTGAGTCATACTTTTTTATAGTAATATCATTTTTGCCTTTTTACCTAACAAACTAGAATAACTTTTCACTATTCAAAGTAAAAGCCATCCTATTTCCCAGTGCAAATGGAGTGATTCTTATTTTACCACCTCCACACTTCCCAACATAAATCTCTACTTCCCTCAAATAGAGATTTGTTTTCAAAATATTATAAAATTACAAGGTGTTTAGATGTATGCAAATGACTTTTGGTTTCTCTGTCATGCGTTTTCAAAAGAAAATACTCTACATCTACCAAAAGAACCACCACACCTCCTATTCCCAATAAAGACCTAGTTCTGTTCTAGAATTTTCAACCATTGTTTTCAGACAGACCCTTCAACTGTAAGAATAGGGAGTTTGACCAGATAAGATTCCCTGAGGCTCCACAATTCTATAGTTTTGTTTCCTGGAAGATCATCTAATTGAAAGGGGGTGTTTATTGTAATAAACTTTTAAAGATACCATTTTCAAAAAAAAGTAGCCCATTTTAACTTTAGTTGCAGAGTTATGTAATCTTGTTGAATTTCTAATTGCAATGCAGCTACATGTGGTCTGTAGATCAACTCTTAATAGCATAAATTTATTTTGGTTGATATGACTGTAATCACACTGTTATCAAAATGGCTCTAAGAAACCTAGAGAATTATATCTGTGTGTGGGGGTGGGGAGGAAGGCAGTGGGGAGAGGTTATTAATGATGCCAGAGAACTTCAGGAGATTGCATTCCAAAATACAATTTTTTCTATATCATCTCTATTTTCATTGTAGTGCTACACTCAATTAAAGCATCAAGCACTTACCCTTATACATAAGGAACAAAGCACGTTATGATGGGTGTAATCATACTCCCATAGGTCCAATTATCTCGGTTGGTGCCCAATTAATCCATGGAGTTGTTAGGTCCTCCTTTTAATTAGATCTCTTCCTTTCAAAGAACAATCTTTTTTTTTTTTCATATTTCACTTTATTATTTCCTTAACTGGAACCCTGCAGGGTGGGAATACTACTTTGAAATGTACTTGTTTATTTGATGGCTAGTGAGATTTAATAAAGGTGATATTTTTAACCAGAGTCTGCTTCTGAATGGAGATATAAATGCAGGTCCTTCTCTATGAAAATTAAATACAAATATGTACAAAGGGAGATGAGGCATACCTTGTATACCAGTATGTAACATTTTTCTTTAAATCCTATTGATCTTTTGCAATATCTCCCTGAGTATGAAAATCAGCATAGAATTAACTGTTTTTTTTTTTTTTTTTGTGTGTGTGTGTGTGTGTTTTATCTGATTTATTTGTTAACTTTAGTACCTTTAAGGACATGAATTTATGTTTAAAATTAAGATATAATAAAACAATTTCTGGAAGAAAGGCTTTTGATGTACAGTGACATTTGCCTGTTAAATCTCCTTTAGGCCACAGATAATGTCTGAAAGATTAAAGGTTGCTCTGTTAGCAAGGGGCTTCTTTTATATTTGCTTTTTGGTAGCAGGAACTCTCCTGCATGCCTTTTAAAGTTCATCAGGAAAAGTTTTTGAAATTATTAAAATCTATAGTTATGTGATTTTTTCCAACCAACTTTCTGAGCTGTTAAAAATATTGTCTTATGTAAGAGTAAAACTTTCTCGTTATACTCAGAATTGATACAACTTCATAGTAGAATGTCCTTTGTCATCTCTTGTATACCTCTATTCACTAGCAGAGAATGCACTTCCCTGAAGAGAGGAAAGACTACCCACTCTATCTTTAAGTTTATTAACATTACAGGAATATAGGAAATTAGGTTTCATGAGGACTAAATTACTTAAGTTATACTAAATATCAAAAAAATAACTATAATTGTAAGGTTAGGACTAAAAATAGATCTCTCTTGACAGGGATCTTTTCAAATCCAAGGTTGCACATTGAAACCTTGACTCTAGACATTTTGACAATCCATATATCCCTTTACCATAGCAACTATCATACTTTGTTGCTATGTTTGCTTTTCAAGTCTGTCCACTATACTAGACTGAGTAGATGTAGGACTCAGATCTCTGAATCTTTGCAGTTTCAGCTCTTTTTGTATCAACTGGTATATTTACAATGCTGTTAATAAACATTTAAAGAAGGAAGAGATGAGAAAAGAAAGGAGCATTTTTTATATCTATTTGGTAGGTTTGTTCCATAGACAAGACTGATTTTTACAGATTTAGTACTTTTTAAAAAAAAAGAATAAAAAAATCTTGAACAATAGTCATTAGAATCCACTTTATTCTGATTTCTACTTTCTTGTGAGTATTATAAAAAAGTTACAGAGGTTCTGAATCTTTGCTGTCAAGCTAGGCAATATAATCAATTCTTTTTCTGAAAGATACCTACTATCTACTTTTAGTTGAACTTCAAAAGGCTCAATGCATACACTGTTTATAAATGGAAACCAGAGTTTCCAGTAATTGAGCTCAAATTAAAAAAAAAAATACCTGAACAAACATTAAATCAAGCATACTTTAAATTATTTTGACTTGCAATTTTTCTCAGATGGAAAACTGAATGGAAAGTAAATTGCCAGAATGTTGCTTAGTGATGGAGAAATTCCAAGAGTGGAATTTGTTTAATGAAATTAGTCTAAGATATTGTCTTAAACTTAATGCATCTATACTTTTCCAATAAAACCTTCCCTTTGGTCTTATGTGGGACTACTTCCCCAATAAAGTGACTGGGAGTCACTGCCAATGTGTGTTTCAGGGACTCCTTTTTTCTTGGCTGCTTTGTCAACCTTACCCATTCAGATTGTCACAATCTTTCTTGAGATATGTTTCTACCTTAGGTATATTTTTAGTCTCTACATCAGTCTTGGGAATCAGTTTATTTAAAGATATTTTAAACATCTTCATTCAAACCATTAAGTATCAATAACCTCTTCTACTATGGATCAGCAACCTCTTCTACTTTGGTTTACCTTGCTTGCAGGCTGAATTTCTCTTATTTTGTATACAGACTCCTACTATAGCTTCAAGTGACAACTGCCTTAGATGTTCCAAAGCTTATTGAATGAAATCACCATGTGGTACTCTAACACCATCTTGCAGTCGATGATAACAGTTGCTAGACATATTTATTGAGGAAACTAAAATGTAAATTTCTATTTGTGCTTGCAGTTTAAACAGTAAACTTAAGTTTTCTAGCACCATTGATGATTGATCTACCCAAAAAATTGAATTCACCAAATACGTGGTAATTAGAATATTTAATGCTGTGAAGACTAAAATTATTTTAGAATTTTTTGCCCTTTCTTCCCTCTTCTCACCAATTCTATTTTTCTCTTCCCCTCCTCATTCTATCCCCTTCTCTTTCTTACTTATTATTCTTTCTTTTTCTTCTTTTAAAAATATATTCCCCTTTGAAATATAGTTTCCAAATTTATATCTGTAGACTGCTGTTGTTCTATGTCTCATTAGATTCATCTGCACAACACAATTATAATCATGTTTTGATATATCTATCTGGGTTGGGGTCTTGGGTCATGTTACTTTTCCTTCTAATACTCTAATGTTTGGGAATGAGTGGGAACATCCTGCATTTGTGCACTGAGTCTTTGAGAGCTCTTTGGTACCTGTCTTGTGCGATCAGCAACCTCTTCTACCTTGGCAGGGCCATGGCCTGTTGGATCTCTCTTCAGTACTGACTATCTCAACAGTTCCCACAGTGACAGAGGCTATCTTTCCCTATCACAATCCCCGGCATCCACCCTCAGACCTGCTGCCATTTATAAACCCCTTTAAACTTTTCTTCTGTCCTCTCATCCTCTGTCTTCTTTCCTCTTCTTCTCTCTTCCCCTCCTCTCTTTTCCTCTCTTTTGTTTCTCTGGCAGTCAACTATACTATTATCACAACTCAACCAACCTGAAAAGTTGTCACTTGTTTATGTCAAGAATGCAGGATTCCTGTTAATTTATATTGTGAATGAAAGAACCAATATCAGTACATGGGGTATGGTCATTAATGTCTCAATTTAATTCACCATTGCTACTTAGGGCCTAGGCTTTTTCTGCATCTCACATCTGAGGATTTTAGCAGACTGGTTTCAAATTAATAGAAAATCAATTGCAATTGTTATTAAAAAACAAGAAAAACAAGAAGGCTGAGTTTGATTTCCTTAGCTTTCTCAGTATAGCATCAATTCAGTGATTTCTGAGCAAACAAAGAAGTGATCAATACAAAATGATACAGCTTTGCATCATTGTTAGTGGTATGTGTATTAAGAAAATCCTGATTTCTTACCTATTATTATCTAACTAGAATCCCGGTGCTTGAAATTCATGCACTTGGTGGGTGGGGAGTCCCTCTGCCTGGCCTGTGCCCTCTCACAGTCCAGGAGCTCTCTAGGGGTTGTCTGACTGCCCTGAGCCCAGTTTCTGGCTTAGCGGTGCTCCCTCTGTGGGAGTGCACTGACTGCCAGGGGCAGCTCCTGTGTTGAGCATCTGCCTCCTGGTGGTCAATGTGCATCATAGCGACTGGCCATTCCTCTGTTTGGTCGATTTGCATATTAGCATTTTATTATATAGGATATTGGTAGGTGGGATACTTTGTACCAGGCACTGTTCTAAACAATTTGCAGCCATGATTTTATTATTTTCTAAAATCTTGAGAGATAAGTTCTTATATTGAGCTAAATTTTACAGATGAGTGTATAGAGGCTTCAAATGATTAAATAAACCTGAGATGATCTCTGAGCAATTAAATGAAAACAAGTTTTAAAAGTACGTAAATAATTATACTTTACATAAAAGATATTGTTATTTTTATGTCGAGGAGCCAAAATACAAATATTGACATTTGTTTTGTTTCCTAGGTAGAACACAATTATTCTGACTGAAAATCTCATTGTCTCTCCATGACTCTATTATAGCCAATATTGTGACCATAGCACTCTATATTTATGAGTGTACTATCATTTAAACATCTCTTGATAATAATTTAAAATAATGTTAAGTAATAAGACTTGCTTCTTTAGTAAAGAATAAAATCAAGCACCCCTACTGTTACTTTTAAGAAAAATAAATAATATATTGTGTTTGCAAGTTAACAAAGTTGTTGGAAAGTATGAACAAAGATAGTACTTCCATGCAAGGAATGTTGTTCTTTCTTTTGTTTTATAGTCATAGTGTAGCCTTGGTCCATTTCTGTGATACATCCAAGAGCATACACTCAACCTGTGCATGGTTTTTTGTAAGACAGCTCTAACTCCATCTCTTTCTTTAGGAAGATATATCTGAGTGAAAGTTGAGAATGATTTTATTGCTGGAATACCTTTGAACTTACGCCAATATACTTTAAAGTAAGTCATTCTTAATCTATGGTGCTTTATTATTCATAACATCATTTTCTCACATTTTCAAATTATTAATGTTAATTGGTACACTAAATTCTATGAACCATTGGCTTAGAGCAGATTTCAAGAATACCTATGAACACATTACATATAAATTAAAAACCTCAACCATGTAGCTAAAACAGGTACTATTCACAAGAAAGCAACTTTCAACATGAGGATATTCCATTGTGTAGCCCATTCCAAGAATATTAACAGGCATGGATAAGATCTCATTTATGAAGAATACTCCAAGGACTAGAATATAGTAAATATTTATCAATTTGGAGGTAATATGGAAAAGTTACATAGAAAAATCATTTTTTAATTATAAAGGCATAATTATTTATCAGTGAATGGATACACTCTACCTCCTAGAAAAATATATTTTATTTTATCCTTGTTTGTATTTTTATGCTATCTCAGAGTTTTAGTAACACACACTCAAAGAAATTATCAAGAAATCAGGATTTTTTTAATCAATGTGTATATTACTAAAATAATGCAAAGCTATATTATTATTTTTTATATTCATCACTTCCTTGTTTGCTCAGAATCTGAGCTATACTAAGAAAGCTAAATAGATCAAACTCAACCTTCTTGCTCTTTTATTATTGAACTTGCCTTGCTTGTGGCTTTGAACTCCAGTACATAGGTCTGCTTAGAGAATGTATAATTGTGTTACTTCTTTCATTTTTCCCCTTTGTTTCTTCTTGGAAACCAGACTTTTTAAAGCTAAATCTTAAAATGATACTATGTGATGAGAATTCCTGTCACTGTCTTCAAATTATTTAATCTTTAGTTTAACAGAGGTATAACTTAATGATCTATGATTGTATCAAAGTCTGGAATTGGAACATCTCATATAATCTGTATAGAAAGTTTTACAAGCAAATGTTAATGACTATAACCCAAAGAATTTAAAGTGAGTTAAGTCCTGTCTGCATGATAAGCTCCTTGTTGCTTGAGTCCTATCTATTAATTGACATTGACTTTTTTTAACTTAAATAAAATTTTATCTAGAATAAGAACAGATGTGATACAAAGGCTCTTTTGTTGTTGTTGCACCTATGAACAGAAAGAGAAAGGGAGAGAGGAGAGAGAGAGAGAGAGAGAGAGAGAGAGAGAGAGAGAGAGAGAGAGAGAGAGAGAGAGAGAAAGATTGGTTAGTATATATTTACTTTCACTATATCGACCTTATCCATATTTCACCTCTTTAGAGATTTAATATAGAAAGTCCTACATACAATTCCTCAGATCTCCCTCTAAACAAACTTGAGATCTAGACCAGACAACCTTGGCCCAAGACTATCTGGAAGTAGGTCTCATGGTTATTTTCCACAAGGGATCCTTGTAATCAGCCTTGATGACACCACTCTTACCAAATGCCACACTTTTACTAGTAATAAGCATAATCTCTGATTTCTATTCAATGTGACAGCATAATTTCTTCCTATCTCTAGAATTTTCTTTGGGCATCTCTAGAAAAATGGGGCAGGAGAAGATCATAGGTGTAAAGTATTTTAGCCACATCAGTTATATTTTAAATCTGGATTTAAAATTCTATTTGCTTTAGTGAAATTTTCTCCATCTTAATCCAACCTCATTTGTGTCAACTTTGTGCCTTTATACTTCACATCCTTGCCACTAAATATTGACTTTTATTTGGCTCTGTTTTTAGCTTTCAATACAATGTCTATTTAATTAAATACATGTGTGTTTTTTTATTTGCATGTTGCCTTATCTGAATTCTGTTTATTTTCTACTTTTTATGTATTTATTTTTCCTTCATATACTCATGCATATGGATTGTAAATAAAATATATTTCTATTTTATAAAATGTATGTATATACACACAAAACATATGCATACAAATTAAGTAGTCTTATGATTCTAAAAACATATTTACCATGCATTTATTTTAACGGCTGAACTCTGAATTTAAATGCAAACTGATTTATAGTATGTATTTATACAATTTATTTTCAGTTCCTAAGAGTTCTATGCTAATGAATTTGGATACTCATATTAAATTATCTGACCCAATGAACTGCAAGAATCTCCTTTATAATATCAAATAAATAAATTTTTAAGATATACACCTTAGAAATAATCTAAGGTGCATATTTTTTTTACCTTTAGCATCATGTCAATATGTGTTGGATGTATTTAAGAGATAATTATTGGCATCTTCATTTCTAATCCATTAAGAATACTTGAAGGAACTCAGACTATGCCTGTGAGCTATTTAAGTTTTTAGTAGCAGGAAATTGGAAGATCTTACTCTATTAAGAGTTTGGCAAAATACTCTTTTCTCTACTTCTTATTCTTTCATCTAAAACAAAGACCTTTTGGTTTAATTTGAATTGAGGTACTTGACATAAGCTGTGCATATGGGTGTGTTGAATAATTACAACTAGATATTTTCTTTCTACAAGAGTCAGACATTTTCCCTTTCTGTGGGGGGTAGTGAATTCATATTTTCCCCATATGTGCTATATATAAGTTTGCCTCTGTTTTTTTTTGTGTGTGTCATGCCTAAAATTTAATCCTATATCCTGAAAGACAGACTCTAGACTATTGTTCATTATTTAAACTTCTAGGAACTTTCATTTTATTGAAGAGGACACATAGAAATTGAATGAATAAATGAGTAAAACAATTCAATGATGACAATCTAAATAAACCTGGCACTGAATTCTTAGAAATATACTATCTAATAAAGAGGGAATATGCTAAGTGATCCTCATGCTATAGCAAAGATGGCAGCATCCACAGCCAATAAGAAGGAAATATGCTTCTTGACTGCCATACCATCAAAGATAGTGACACCCACAGCCACACGGTGGTAGCGCCCAGTCCCCTCAACTGTGCCAGGGAGGCAGGTGCCTGGCACGTCAGCCCCTAGTCCTCTCAAGCCCTCTAGCTACCAGGGGCAGCTCGAGACATAAGCAAGCCTTGGATGGTGGCTGCCCAGCTGCCCCAGGGCCGCCCAAGGCTCAGGCGACAAGGCCAAGGCTTGTGCTGCCAGCAGTGGCAGCAGCAGAGGTGTGATGGGGGTGTTGCCTTCCCCTGTATACTTGGTCTCCTCTAGTCCCTGAGGCGTCCCCAGATGGTGAGAGAGGACAGGTCGGGCTGAGGGACCCCCCTGCCAGTGCATGAATTTTCATGCACTAAGCCTCTAGTACTACTATAATAGTTCATTTAGACCAGTGGTTGGCAAACTGTGACTCGAGAGCCACATATAGCTCGTGAGCTGTGGTTTGCCGCTCTGTTGACTAATGAGTTGCTGACCACTGGATAGGGGTTTAATCACAAGGAACAACAACAGCCTATAATTATTGGAATCAAGAGTCAGAAGTTGGCAAACTCATTAGTAAACAGAGCGGCAAACCTCGGCTCAAAAGCCATGTGTGGCTCATGAGCTGCAGTTTGCTGACCACTGATTTAGTTTAAGCCTTTTGTAAGAGAACTAAAAATAATTCAGTGCTTTAAGTAATACAATAATACAAGAATAAAATAAAACAAACAATCTCTTTCAGATCAGTAAATAACTATTCCATGCTGTCATTTAAAGACTAAGGGAAGGGCAGTTCTGCCATCTTCGACTTGAAATTTTCAATGTCACTCTAGAAAAGGTAGCAGGAAAGTGTGTTGAGGATTTAACTTGCAAGTTTGACCAGAAATCAATCACATGGCCATACAGGGTTATAGGGAGTGCTAGAAAACATGATCAGATGGACAATAATTCCCAGGTACAACTCAATTATTATAAAATAAGCAAAAAATCAAATTTATATACAATTACCAATATCTACCAAAACCCCTTGGCACAGACACAAATATGTGTTTTGCAAAAGGGTAAAAGGTTTATACATGAAATTTAGAAACTTGGAAATTGTAATTGGCATTCAAGTGATATGCAGCCTTATATTCTGCCTGGGGTGCAGCAAAGATTTTTCTCTAAGAGGTCTTGTTAATCTCATTGTATCACCATCAGAGGATATGGATCTTTTTGAAAATATTTCTTATTCATCTTTATTAAGGAAAATTGGTGTATCATCTTATGGAATTACTAGTGCTATTTCTTATTCAGATTTAATAGACTTATAGGATATAATTATTTGATAAGTCACCTCATAGTTTATGAAGTATCTACCTTAGTTTTAATACAAACTCTTGGTTATTTTATAGAAGGATTTGGTAAACATATTCATCTTTATCTTACTTAGTACTTATACTTTTAAAAATATATTAACTGTAAACTTATAAGCTTTTATTTTTGCTTTTAGGCATTAAATATGCTGTTTTACCCACAATAGACTTTTAATTATGACTTTGTACATATAAATCTAATTTTAGACTATTTTAACCAGCAGCCATATCTTTACTCCCTTGCATAATGTAACTGTTTCCTCTGGGCCTTCTGCAGGTCTATGGTATTAATCAAGGTATGATTACATTTATTGGGAACTTATTATTAATAAGGCACCAAGTTGAGAGCTTTAAGGGATACAAAGGGTTTTGACATCACAGAAAGCCGCTCAAGTGCAGGGGCCTCCTAGTCCATTGTCATAAGGGCACAAGTTTGTGATTCAAAAACATCCTGGAGAATTTCTATCTGTCAATTTCTTACTTATTAGACTTTTTCCCTTATCCTCTTCTATTGTTTTATTCATTGGTGTTTTCCTGAGCAATATTTTCAAATCCAGGAGATATGCTTCTTATTATCTCAACTGATAGATTTGTTGGACTCCTCTACCTCCATTCCCAAATACCTAAGACTCACAATTTTAGTTAGTTGTGTATGGGTTTTTTGAATATAGTTAATATACATTTCAGAAAAAAACAAAATTTATTTTTCTCATTAAAAAAGATTAAGCAAAAGGGATCTGTGATGTAGTAGACACCTATATTTTGTTACAGAAAATGTACCCCTCTGCCACAGTATGGATCGGATTGGAGGACATTATGCAAGTGAAACAAACCAGTCAGAAAAAGAATAATATATAATTTCACTCATATGTGAAATTTAATAAACAAATGAAACCACCAAGCAAAATACAGATAGATTCATAGATAAAGATCAGGCAAACAGCTCTGGTGTGGGAGGGATGAGGGGAGAATTAAGAGCAAAATCCTATCTAATAAAATAGTAGTATGCAAATTGACCATACTTCTGCTATATCCACAAGTCACGGTCACCAGCCAATCAGGAGTGAGTATGTGAATTAACCTAACCAAGATGGCTGTGGCCACAGAGAGAGAAGGAAGGAGGCGTGGGGTTGCCCTGGCAATGGAGGAAGCCAAGTTTCCACACACCCTGATTGGCCCAGGCCTCCAATTCAGGCTACAAAGTTTCAATTGTAGAAGATAAATAAATCCCAGATACTAGGGCCTCTGCTTAGGTCGCAGGGGGTGTGACCAGCCTGCAAACCACCACAGGCCCCTTGCCCAGGCCACCCCATGCCCCAAGGGCACCCCTACCCTGATCTGGGATACCTTTCAGGGCAAACCAGCTGGCCCCCACCCATGCACCAGGCCTTTATCTTATCTAATAAGAGTAATATGCAGATTGACCATCACTCCAACACACAAGATAACTGCCTCCATGTGCACACAAGATGGCCACTATAAGATTGCCAGCAGGGGAGGACAGTTGGGAGGGACCAGGCCAGTAGGGGAGAGCAGCTGAGGGGGGCCAGGCTTGTAGGGAAGGGCAGTTAGGAGCAAACAGCCTGGCAGGGAGCAGTTAGGCATCAATCAGGCTGGCAGGGCAGTGGTTAGGGGGTGATCATGCAGAAGGTGGTTAGGAGCAATCAGGAAGGCAGGCAGGTGAGCAGTTGGGAACCAGTAGACCTGGATTGTGAGAGGGATATCCTACTGCCCTTGAAGGGTCCCAGATTGGAGAGGGTGCAGAATGGGCTTAAGGACAACGCTACCCCCCTCCCCCCGTGCACAAATTTTATGCACTGGACCTCTAGTATAAAAAATAAAAGAGAGAACGTATGGACATGGACAACAGTGTGGTGATTCTGGTGTGATGGGGATATGGAAGAGGGCATATAAGGGATAAAGGCCAAAGGACAAAATGGAATACAATAAAATGCATCCTTGTGTTATACAGTCCAGTAGAAAGATGATGCATTATAATGCCAAAAATATCATTTTTCTTTCCAGCTTCAATACATTATTTCAATTGGACAGACAAATCCAGTGTACCTATAATATGTCAGTCACTCTTCAGTACTACAGATTCAGAAAGGAAAAAGACAGTCTGAACTATCAAAAAGTATTTATAGCCTGCTTACTGTGATATGAACAATTTTATTATATTCATAATTACCAGTTTCTGCCTCTGTAGAATGGGGATAAAATATACTTGCCTTATAAGAATATTGTGAGAAATTTAATGATTTTATTTGAATCTCATAATTGAATTTTTGTTTCAACTTTGTGATTAGCATATTTTTTATTGTATTGATTAAAGTAATTTTATTATCTTAAGTAATAAAGTAATTTTATTATCTTTATTACAATTTTGGACATTATTTAACCCAGGAAAGACTAAATTTTCCATTTTAGTTTCTAATATAAATGCTTGATACAATTCCACTAATATCCATTTCATCTGGCTAATATATTTATTACATAATTATAAAAATAGGTGAACAGTAATTATACTTCTTTATGAAATTTTCAAGGAATCTTAATTTCTAAAGCCTGTGTAGATTAAGTATAGCATGATGTATTTTTAAATCTCTTCATAAAATATTTTGTAAAGGTCTGGACTTCAAGATTTGCTTCAAAAGTGTTTAACCCTTCCCAGCTCCAGCATGTCTCTCTCTCTCTCTCTCTCTCTCTCTCTCTCTCTCTCTTTCTCTCTCATCTACACACACACTTCCAACAAAGAGAATGAAGAAAAAATTAAGAAGCTATAAAATTTACTTCTAAGATTCCTTATGTTAAGCAGGAAGATAACAATAGCATATTACAGCAACTAGAAGAAAAAAAGTATTATTTAATTTTACTTATTGGTGATCACTAAATTTCTAAAACTAACAAAAGAATAAAGATTATATATTATATATTATTACAGGAAACACTTTAATCACAATGTTAATTTATACTAATGTGTGTTTTTGACAGTTTTGATCATCTAGGTGCTTTATGTTTAAATAAATGGTTGCATATGTTATGCCTTTTGTCATACTGATTAAAACAGGAGTATAGTGTTTTTTTATCTACAATAATAAAATTGTAGAAAGAATAGAAAAACAGCTTGCTTTGCTTACTGTACCCTCCAATTAAGATCCTCTGAATTAGTTTTCTTGGTTATATGATACCTTCCTGTTAATTTTTAAGTGAAAAATTCCTTTAACAAAAATTGTATTAAGAAATGGAGATATTAATCTGTAACAAAAATTTACAAACTAATACAAAAATTTAGTAATATATATATTAATCTATAGCATATTTTGCTTATCAGTTCTAATTTAAAACTTCTTTGTTTATTTCTTTACTCATTTAATGTAAAGAACTGAAATCTTAAGACTGGTTACCCTTTTTATCACATGCCTGCCTAGCAGATCACCAATTTTAAGAGAACTGTTGGAATCGTGCTGTCCAATATGGTAACCAATACACATATGGGTTTTCTTAAAGTTACATTTGAGTTAATTAAAAATTAAGTGAAATTAAAACTTGAGTTTCTCAGTTGTACCTGCCACATTTCAACTTAAGTGGGCACATGAGGCTAGTGACTACAGATTTAGACAGTGCAGGGAATGTGTCCATGATTGCATTGAGAAGAGAACAGTGCTGCCTTCAAAGGAAGAACATTTCAGTTGCTGGCTTTTGGCAAATCACTGTATCATTCTACTTAGAAATATTAATATAACATAATTATACAAATTATACATTGTATACAAATTATACGTTAGTGCATCAGCTTAGTGAAAGTTAGTCTTTTATAGTGAGACAGATATTTTAGTAGTAAGAGGTAGTTTTGTTTGTTTTTTAACTTTTTCTTATTTTTGTTTGCTTTTTTCATTAGTTAAAAAAAAAAATGATGCCCTGGCTGGGTGATTAGTTGGTTAGAGCATCATTCTATATACCAAAATGATATGGGTTCAATTCCAAGTCAAGGCCCATACCCAGGTTGTGTGTTCAATCCTTAGTGGGGGTACCTACTCTCCCTTCCTCTCTCTCTAAAATATATCCTTGGATGAGGATTAACAACAATGAGCTCACAATTCCAATTGTGAATTTCTGTCTTAACATTTAAAACTTAGATTCTTACATTGCAAACCTTGCTCACATCTCCCGGAGAAAATTTTTCTTTGAAGTCATTGGGAGATCCAAACAGGAATAAGAGATAAAAGAATTGTGCCAGGGGGCAAAATGTATTCCTTTTTATGTACCTATAAAATGAAATAAAATGTATTTGATGAATTGCCAGTCTATTTGCTCTGCTTTAGATCTTGCAAAATTTCTATGTTATTATGAAATATAAATTTAAAAAACACACAACCAAAACTGAGTCCCTTAAGAGGGGGTAGGGATGCTAGAAGGCATAGGGGAGAAGATAATAAAAACAGAGTAAAAAGCTTAGAATGTCTGGGTCTATTGTTAACTGTTTGTTATAAGCTATTCTTTTATCCAGAAGTAGTGTCCCTTGTGTTTCTGATATTGTGTCTTGAGCATTTGTCTTCATGAACATGTGCTCACTCAGTCATAAACAAATCCTATACATCCTATCTAATAAAACAGTAATATGCAAATTGACCATACCTCCACTACACCCACCAGTCACGCCGACCAGCCAATCAGAGTGAGTATGCAAACTAATCCAATCAAGATTGCTATGGCCACAGAGAGATCAGGAGAGAGGCTTGAGTTTCTCGTGGAGATGGAGGAAGCCAAGCTTTCCACACACCCTGTTGGGCCCAGGGCTCCGCTTAAAGCAACAAAGTTTCCATGACTGTGCCAGCAGAAAGCTTGGTTTGGATCCAGGCTACACAGTTTCAATTGTAGAAGATAAATAAATCCCAGATACCAGGACCTCTGCTTGGGTCCCTGGGTGGTGTGGCTGAACCGCAAACCAACACAGGCCCCTCACCCAGGCCACCCCATGCCTCAAGGGGACACCTACCCTGATCCAGGACACCCCTCAGGGCAAACCAGCTGCCCCCCACCCATGCATCAGGCCTCTATATGATCTAATAAAAGATTAATATGCAAATCGACCATTACTCCAACACAGAAAATGATTGCCCCCATGTGGTCACAAGATCCTGACCCCACATGGACACAAGTGGACACAACAAGATGAACAGCAGGGAAGAGCAGTTGGCAGGGACCAGGCCTGCAAGGGAGGGCAGTTAGGGGTGATCAAGCTTGCAGTGGAGGGCAGTTAGGGTTGACCAGGCCAGCAGAGGAGGGAAGTTGGGAGTGACTGGGCCTGCAGGGGAGGGCAGTTGAGAGGGGGACAAAGGCCTGCAAGGGTGGGCAGTTAGGGGTGACCAGGCCTACAGGGGAGGGCAGTTAGGGGCAAATAGGCTGGCAGGGGAGCAGTTAGACATCAATGAGGCTGGCAGGGGTGTGGTTAGGGGTGATCAGGCTGTCAGGCAGAAGCTGTTAGGGGAAATCAGGAAGGCAGGCAAGTGAGAAGTTGGGAGCCAGCAGTCCTGGATTGTGAGAGGGATGTCCAACTTCCCTCCGGAGGTCCCAGATTGGAGGGGAAGCAGGCTTGACTGAAGGACACCGCACCCCCTGTGCACAAATGTCATGCACCAGGCCTCTAGTTATACTTGTAAGTATGACACATCATCTGGCCTCAAAGGTTTAAAATATCAGTTTGGTATAATGTATCCACTCCTATTTTCTTTTTGATAATATTTTATGCCTGTAGCTGTGTTCATTTTATTTTTATTCTGAAATTTTATTTCAAATACTTATGTTATTTAGGCAAAACATATTTAGATTTAAAAAATTCAATCCAATATACTTTTCATTGTTTTTTTCTACTTTATTGATTAAGGTAGACATGTGTTCTTATCCCCCCATTTCCCCCTTACCACCACCACCCCCCAACTCATACCCTCATCCCCCTGGTGTCTGTGTCCATTGGTTAGGCTTATATGCATGCATACAAATCCTTTGCTTGATCTATCCCTCTTACCCCCATCCTCCCCTACCTTCCCTCTGAGGTTTGATGGTGTGATGGATGCTTCTCTGTGTCTAGATCTGTTTTTGTTCATCAGTTTATGTTGTTCATCATATTCCACAAAGGAGTGAGATCATATGATGTTTCTCTTTTTTTTTCTTTTTTTTTTGACTGGCTTATTTCACACACAGAGAGAGAGAGAGAGAGAGAGAGAGAGAGAGAGAGAGAGAGAGAGAGAGAGAGAGAGAGAGAGAGAGAGATTAAAAGATTAAAAACTCATTCTCACTTGGCCTTTGCTGTATTTGTCCTATTGTGATTCTGATGCTTGTTTTGGTGCTTGTTTTGTTGTAGAAAGTGCATGGAAGAGATGGGTCATTGTCAGTCTCTGTGATTATCAGGTAGATTTGTCTCCTAGTTCATTCTATTTCTGAAGTAGGGCTTAAATCAGAAAAATGTGTTAAAATCTGTAGGTACACAGTTGGTAAGGAGTAGTTGTCTGCTCGTAGTAAAGACATTTGTACTGATTTTAGACATCATGTGCTTTCACTTTAAAATATGCTGAAAGCACTTTCTAAAAGCTGGTTTTGAGCTGCTAGTAAGAATGGGCAAAATGATGTCCTACTATGGTTAAAATAACTAATTTTGTAATTAAACTGAATTTCATTGGCACCAGCCCTACTTAATATGATTATGTCTTTGGCCCCTAAATGATAGTTTGTTTTTCTTATGTAAAAAATCAAATCCTAATGCTTATGGCATAGAGTTTTTCTAGGGATGAGAAGAGAGGTTTGTCTGACACATTGTAAGTGATCATTGTTTATGATTATGATGTGGTATTTGTTGTTATTACTCCTGGGGCAGTTGCAGGAGGGTGCAGATGGGATTTGATCATCCTGTCATCAGTATTTTGGCATTGATTATCAAAATACTGGCAGAATTAAAGACAGGCACACGGACTGTTTTATATTGTGGATATTGATAGAATGTTATCTACACCCACAGCATATTATTGTTGGATAATGATGTTTAAGAAGATCAAATTATTTGTGCAGCTAAAGAATCAGTTATCTGAGTGATTCATGTATCTGTGTATGCACGGGTATCCTTTAGCAATATTACATTTCAATAATAATTATTTTAAATGGGGGTTTATAATTTCACAAATATTTGTACAATTTTTATTATTGTTTTCTCTTCTTGAGCCACCATGAGCAATTTTCCATGAACTGCATATGGCGTTTGCCAGGCTGAAACACCACACTCCTGTGTGATCAAGAAGAAACAGAATGGCACACATTTTAATGTAAAGTCATGGAAAATAAAGCAAGTGCACACCACCATTTGCAAATTAATGGATACTTCTAGAAAACTAGCTTTATCATCTTTGAATGGTCTTGAGAGTTGCAGAAAGGGAGAGAGTCTTGAACCTCCCATTGTGCTCTGTTTAATACTGTTCATTCATGCACTTCAGGAATGAATTTGACTTTTGATAACTATATAAACCAGGCAACATTAACATAGCATAAAATCAATCTCAATAAATATGTCCCAAAATAAGGAAACATAATTCTAGAATCCACTTTACATCCCTCTGTTGCTATTGGTTTGAGACTTTATACTGCCTACCAGCTGTTTAAATCATTACAATAGCCTTTTCAATGTATAATCAGCACTTGAAAGCTATCCTACCTGGAAAATTTATAATATGCTTTGGGATATATTATCAATTCAAGTTATTCTGCTTGAATGTCCATATTTAGTTTCACTGAACCCAAATATGGTCTAATGAATTGGCTTCAGTGGTTTCCTTACCTCCTTAAATGTTTTTAATTGGTTATAACACACTATGTCCTGAACCACATCAAAAAGTTCACAGCATTGATGCTAATGGTCTTTTTATAATTACTGCACAATGAGAAAGGTGTGAGAGTCCAGTTTCAGAGCTTAGATGCCACAATTAGTAATTATCTTCATGATTTTATGCAGAAACTTTAAGGCTTCATTAAAATATGAAAATTGTATATGTATACATTTGCTTCAGTGTATATGTGTACATATGTGTGTGTCAGTCAGATAAAATAACCTGGAAAAATATACATCTAGGATATGTTATTTTCACATTATATATAGAGTGGAGCAAAATAGGTTTACAGTTGTGAGTACTTGAAATACAGAGTTTACTCTTGTGTTAGTTATTTGTTAATTATTGTAGTATAGTTATTGACCTACTTTTGCCCACTCCTGTATGTGTGCATGTATATTTATATATACATTAGAGCCTTGATGAGTGAAATCTGTGCAAGGGGCTTGCAGTCCCAGTGTCGTACAGAAGGACGTTGGGAAGAATGTCTGGTCTATTTAGCATATTACACTATTATTATTATAGATTGCAAGAAATAAACTATATAATGACTCCATTCTCAATTTACATTCCAAATAATGCATTTCCAGTTTAGTATATATTTTCATAAGTATATATCATCTTATGGATCATTTTTCTCTCTGTGGTCTGGAGTTGGAAAAATATTCCCGTATTTGTAATAGAGTGCTATAATAAAAAGAGTTAAGGTTTATAACAGACTTAGACATCCTATTTTTCATTCTAAATGTATCCCTTTGCATAAAATATTTATAAAATTGTCTTAACACTAATATATTTTGGGCAAAGGAATAAGAAATCTAACAAATCCTAAAAGTTGGGGAGGAGAGATAACTGCATTTAGCAATCTGAAGCACTTATTAAAAATATGTGAAACATGATTATACTTAACCTCTTCCAATATTGGTTCTCTAAAACATTGATTTAGCTTTTAACCAGAGCAATGAGAAAATTTAATCTGGTTTTGGTTATGTACATGTAATTTAAATTTGCCTTTTTGGAGTGAAAATATTACTATTTATTTTTAAAGAAGTTTGGTGCCAAGTTTCCTATGGGGAGAGGAATAGTTGATGTGTTAACTTTTCAGAAAAAAAAAAAAATTCCAAATCGCTGTGACACAAATTAAAAGGTATTGAAAGGTGGAGTGCAGGGAGAAAATCTCCCCCTTGCAAGTTCTTGCCTCACAAAGTTTGAAGAATAAAATTTGTGGACTAAAATGACTTGTTAATAAATGGGTAGAAATTTATTCGAAGCAAATGTAGACTCCCACATAGAAAGGGGAATCCCAAGGGGATAACCCACTAAGCTACATTTTTCTAACGTTTATAAAGGCTGTAATTGTTTTTCTCTTCATGCTCTTTTCTAATTGGCCCCTTCCCCATTTTATGACTTTGTGGTTTTTTTAATTGGTCACTCTTTTGCAGAATATCATCTTCAAACCCCCAAACCTATGTGGTGCCTCTTCTTTCTCTCCCTCTTACCTTGTAACTTTCATCTATCTCTTGTGAACACATCTTTCCTTTCCCCCATATCCTGTTATTTTTCTTTATTCTCGGTGAATGTATACCTTCTGGTGGCTCCAAGCCCTCACCTATGCATTCCTCCCTCATGGACCCACTATATTCCTAGGACTCCATAAACCTGCCTATTTTATCTCTAAAATTTCTTTCAGTATGTACTTATTTTTTCTCAGGTTTTTTTTTAGGATTTCAACTGAATTTGTGTGCTTATTTGCTTTAGAGACATTTTACTAGTAATGGCATTAAATCCTATTTTGATTCGAGTTTCATTATCCCTTTCTCTCTTTATTCTATTTATTTACCCCATTTATCAATATTCTTAGAAAAATGAAGTTAAACCACGCTTTTATATCTGAAAATTATTTTTATTCCTTTCAGTAACTTTGCAATATTTTTATGTATTATAAGCAAAGTACACTACAAAGTAACAGTGATATTATATTGTTTGCACTGTGAAGTTGAAAGAACAGATAAGCTTGCCAGTGTTGCTCAGTGGTTGAGTGTCAAGCCATAATCCATGAGGTCACAGTTCAATTCCTGATCAGATCACATGCCTGCCTTGTGGCTCCATCCTCAGTGTGTGTGTGTGTGTGTGTGTGTGTGCGTGCGAGAGAGAGAGAGAGAGAGAGAGAGAGAGAGAGAGAGAGAGAGAGAGAGAGAGAGAGAGAGGAGGGGGGGAGTAGAGAGAGGGAAGTACAGGAGGCAGCCAACCACTGATTTTCATCATTGATGTATTGATGTTTCCATCTCTCTCTTCTTCTCCTTTCATCTCTGAAATCAATAAAAATATATTTTAAAAAAATTAAAAAGAACAGGCAAATGAAAGGTATAGGGCAACACAGACTAGGTCAAGTGAATGGAGAGGAAATTAAAGAAGAAAGAATGTTTCAGTGTGATGGTGAAATGAACAGAAATCAATCAGTTAGTAGCATTATTTCTGAGAGGAGAAAAGCTCAATGCAGATGCAAAGAAAACATTTAATTTTTTTAATATATTTTATTGATTTTTTACAGAGAGGAAGGGAGAGGGATAGAGAGTTAGAAACATCGATGAGAGAGAGTCATCAATCAGCCGCCTCCTGCACACGCCCTACTGGGGACATGCCTGCAACCAGGATACATGCCCTTGACTAGAATCGAACCTGTGACTTTTCAGTCCGCAGGCTGAGCCAAACCGGTTTCGGCAAAAACACTTGAATTTTAAACAGGAGGCAATTGGAAACTAGTGAAAGGATCTAAGGGGATAGTAATGTATTTGAGCAAAGTAAAAATGTTCTCCATCTTGGCAAATCTTAACCATTTCTTGCTGTGATAATTAATCATACAGCTAAGCACTAGCCACTCATCTGCTTCAAAACATAAATCTTACTTTATGAGTACAACAGATTACCCACTCATGCACACATAAATAAATATAAAAATTCTCCATGGGATGGAGGAGATATTTGATATCTGTCTTTAGTGAAAATAATTACTATTAATTTAAGATTAGGCTACTCTTGCCAAACTGTTAGCATTCCTGTTACATCTAAACAGAGAGCCATGTGAGGAGTACAAGGCTGTCAGTGTATTAGTGGAAGCTCTCCCACTGTTCCCAACAGATGCTGAAATCACAAACATTTCAATCTTATTAATTCTACATGAAAAAAATAATTTACGTTGTACTGAAGTATTGGAACCAGCTCACTCCAGTCTAGTTGATCTCTCTAGTCAATTAGGAAATCTTCTGCTCAGGAGAAATTGACTATTTGTTAAATAAAGTCTTATTCTGGTCACATTTTGAGATGGTGCTTCTCTTGCTTGTCTGATAAGCAATGATAAATTTAACAAGGAAATTAAATATTAAGGATTTAAGAGGAAGTTTTTTTTCTATCTAGTATGAATCTCTGTAAGCATAATATTTAGAATCAATATAATTTTTAAATGAATAAGACATCATTATCAATACTTATTATTTAGCTATCATTAAATATGAAATTGTTCTAATTGCTGAAGGTGCTTTACTTAGGTACTATTATTCTAATTTTCCATATGAGGAAACTGAGGCATAGAATGGACAAATAAATCACTAACTAGTAAGTTATATAGCTGATCGGTTATGCATCCTGAATTTGAATCTACATACTCTGACATTGGAATACATTCTCTTTGAAGTCAGCTGAGTGAAAAAACTAAAGAAGAAGAAGCAGGAAGTGGAGGAGGAGGAGGAGGAGGGGAAGGAAGGAAGGAAAGACGGAAGGAAAGAAAGGCAAGATAAAAAGAAAGCAAACATTTTTTCTCTTTAAGATATTTGCAGGCAATCTTATTTTATCCCTGGAGGTGAGGCAATAGCTAGTAAATGCCAGAACTAATATAAATTTGAGATGTCAGATTTATGAAAGTCAGTATGTCAGTAGTTCACCTGGGACTTGAAGCCATATTTTCTTTCAGTCTAAAACTCTGTCTATATTTACCCTATAAGAATAATATATTGAACAGAACATGATTACTCACATCTGATTTTCTCTCTAGTGTTTGTATTGGGCATAATAAGGGGTATGGGAGAATAATATAAAAACATATTTGTTCTATTATATAGCATTTGTTTACAAAGTAAAATTATGTCATACAACTTTATATGTAACTAAGAAAGTTTTGGGAATATATTGGGTATAGTGAATGTTGGAAAGACAACACTATTTAGTTTAAGAGATTGGTTATATTCCTTTTATGCAGTATTGGGCTTCTCAAAACACAGTGATTCACTGATATTTCTGAGTAACCCTTATTCAAAGTCATACTTTAGAATTGATGTTTACATTTTTGGGCATTAATCCAAGAATAGAGATTGCCTAACTATTATATAAATAGAATAATAATTTTTGTTCTGCCAGGAGTATTTAGAGTAATAAAACAGGGAATATGTATATTATAAAAATGATATATATGTCCCAGGAATTAATGACTATTTAAATAATGTTTTATACTTAGGAATTTCAGGCACAAGTGTCAGAATTGCATTACCTGGACTTATAGGGTTCTTTGCTTTCATTCATAGTGCTGAGATAGGATTTAAAATGGACATGAGTAATTGCCTCAACACTTTGGGTTGGCTCTTAGTGCACTTAACAACTTCACATTTTCTTTCCATTTGCACCTTTGTTTTTTTTATTTTTATTTTCAGTGGACATATCTATTTTTCAATTGGACTTTAAGCCAAATTAGGCAAGCATAATATGTTATACATGTTTAAATTGTAGCACATGACCTCACTTAGATTTTATTTCCTTACAAAAAATATTTTTAAGAAATATATCTATATAAAAGCCAAAGCAACCTTTCAACCAGCCACTATGACATTCACTGACCACCAGGGGGGGGCAGGTGCTTAACACTCAGGATCACTGGATTAGGCTCCCTCTTGCCTGGATCAGGCTGTTGGGAATTGGACCAAAATCGGCCCTCTGACATCCTCTGAGGGTTCCAGGCCAGGCTGAGGGACCCCAAAGGTAAAAATACCTATGGGTTAAAACATTAAAATACAACATGATAGCCTTGGCCAGTCTTGCTCAGTTGGTTTAGCATCATCCCATGTACACCAAAATATTACCAGTTGGATTCCTGGTCAAGACATATGGCCTGGTTTCAGGCTAGATCCCCAGTAGGGGGGCATGCAGGAGGAAGCTGATGGATGCTTCTCTCTCCTTCTCGCTTCCTCTATCTCTCTAAAATAAATAAAAACATATTAAAATAAATACATAAAATGTAACATAATAGTAGCTGTTTAATTATAATTATAATGACTTCTGCCAAATTCTGGATGCTCTTTCAAGGTATTTCTGCACCATCAAGAAGGTTGACATGACTTAGGTTTACATAGATACTTCTCAGGCAGTTAGTATAATTTTCTCAAATGAAAACTTGATCATTTTCACATCTCTCTCTCTTACATTCAACTAGTGATTTCCATGACAGTAGCCTATAAAGGTAAGAGTCTCTAAGAAGATATTCACAGACCCTAGTTCTGGGAGTCTGTGAACCTCTGACATTGATATCAAAGGTGTGTGTCTCAGTTTTGGGGCAGATACTGAAAAAGAAACTTGATAAGGAAAGTTTCAAGAAGCACTGATCTATGGTAAGGATTGGAGAGCTAGGTGCAAGCTAAATTTATCTATTTTGAGTCACTGTGCTAATGGCATGGTAGGAAACCAGATAAAACCAAAATGCAAAAACATAGAAATAAGGAGAGAAGGAATAAGGATATTTGTTAATTTGTTCTTAGTGCATTATCTACTAACTGTTATTTGATGAATAAATACAAAATAAAAATATGTATATCTTTTCACTTCTTAATAGTTTATTAAGCATATTCATTAATTTAATATAATTTTGTGCTTATTTTATGCAAGACACTATCTGGGCCCTGTGTGAGATACTAAAAATATAAGCTTCAGTGCTTTTTAATCAGGGAAATTACATTTTATATTGCATTTTAAGCCACAAAAATGACCCCTATAAGTGACTAGATAAAGTAGGTAGTAATTAAGTGTCAGTACAGGAGAAAAATCTCTGGGAGCACTGAGCCTTTAGTTATGTCTTTACAAAGAAGGCTGGTTTCTGCATGACAGATTGGATTCCGATATATAAAAAAAATATTTAAGTGATGGGAACTCTGTGAGCATATATTGAAGTGAGACATTCTTAAGCATCTTGGAAGTAAACAGAATAAACCCACCTACTTTCATTATGTGATTCATGCTTGGTTGCCATGAAAACTTCTGCAGTGGAGAACAGTGTTCAAGGTCTGAGCAAGCATTTGTAATGGCAATTAGTTGTTACCTTGAAAAAAAAAAGTTTTTTTTTACTTTATTAGAAGGCTATATTAGTTTTCCAGAGCTGCCATTAGAAAATACCATGATAAAAATACAGAGCAAGACTATGGATTAAACAACAAAAGTTTATTTTTTCACCGTTCCAGAAGTTAGAAGTCTAAGATCAAGGTGTTGGCAAACTAGGTTTTTCCTTAGGCCTCTCTCCTTAGCTTGTAGATGGCTGCCTTCTGGATGTGCCCTCACATGGCATTTTCTCTGTGTGCCCAAGGGTTGTCTTCTTAAAAAAACAGCACTGAAACTGGATTAGGGCTCACCTTAACTGCCACTTTTTAAATTAATCACTCACCTATTTAAAGACTTTCTAAATAGTAGCATTGTGAAGTACTTACTATGCAGTAGGGCTTAAACATATAAATTTCAGGGGAGATAGAATGTTCCCCATAAAAAAAGGCAAAAGTTAAGCTGTAATAAAATTAATGTTACAAAATGTTAAACTATAATAGCATAAATATTATTATATTTAAACTGGAGGTCCAATGATCAAAATTTGTGGAAGAGACTTGGCCCTGGCAGCTGTGGTGGCTTGCCTCAGCCCTCAAAGCCTTGGCTTTGTCCCGAAGGTCATCTGGAAAGATGCCTGGTCTAATTAGCATATTACAATTTTATTATTATAGATGTATAAATGTAATACTTAATAATAATGTAAGATATAAGAATCAAAATTTTATTTTTGTTATTTAACTTTTATTGAATATAATGATTCAGCATATATACAGAATATTTTCAAATGTATTACTTCCCATTTAATCTTTTCAATTACTGCATGAGAAAATCAAAGCAAATTCACACAGTGAGGAGCCTCAGATTCAAATTCATGAAAATCAAACATTTAATGTTTTGTTTTTCCAACCACAGCTTTCCTCATGCCTATATGTTTCTCATATGTACCTATACTGGAAGATTTTATTCTATTCAATCTATTTGCCTGAGCCCCACATGTTTCTATATGTATGTACCATTTTATAATGTATATAAATGTATGTGGCATTTGCATAGCCTTGTGTTTGTACATAAAATATACTCATTTTTTAGTTCATAAGACATTTTCTGATATCTCATAACTCTCTCTTTATTTTAGTTGTTTGAAACCTCCACTGTATTAATAGAATGAGCTGCAGTTACACGAGATTTTGCAAAAGCTTGATAGTTAAATTTTACATTATATTTGGAGCCTCTTGGCAGCATGTTTTGTCAAATGAAAGTAGTAGAATCTGCTTGAGATTTCACAGCTGCCCTAATTAGCCGATAGTCTTTTGAAACTTTGAGAATTCAATAGCACAATCTGTTGTAGATATAACTTTGCTAATAACAAATATATGGTACTTGGGGTTCATAGAAATTGTTCAGAGCTGTATTCATGTGACTAAACAAGTTATTTCTTATATTTTAGCTAATCATGTTAATCAAAACTACATACGTACTGTTTTAACCTTAAGTATTTCAGTCTTAATCAACTCAGCCTCAGAACAGGTTTGGAATCTGTGGTAACAGGAAGCAGCTCCATTTGATAATTGTTCTGGATGTGACATTTGAAATGGAGCTGATTTTGAATTCTGGCTTTATCATATATTATTGGATCTTAGACAAGTTACTTATATCTTCTCTCCTTTGGAAATAGGCATGATAATCTGAATTTCACAGGTAGATATGAACAACCAAGTTTTTAATACATTCCTAGTACCTAGCATATAGTTAGCACTTAATACATAGAGCAGCTGCTATTTATTTTGCCAATACATAGTATATATAAATATATATACATATTTTTTTAATTTTTTTTTATTTACAATAGAGCAGATGTGGATATCAATTAGTATTGGTGTTTAGTACAGAATTCCAGTATGCTAAAAGACTGACAAACTGAGAAATTGTGAAGTCTGAGGGCACAGTACCCAAGATTGCCTTCATTTCTGACAGCACTTGCAAATTTGGGGATTTTACAAAACCACTTTCAATCACTCAATGAAGTTCTTTCAGAATCAATGTAAACTATGATATTCATGGTTAGAATTTATTATAGGGAAAGGATACATATTGAAATCTGCCATAGAAGGAGACTCATCAGGCCTAATCCAGGAGCATTTTAAATACAAATCTACTACCCACAACTTCAGGGTGCTTTATTTTTCTGACACCTGTATGTGACAATATGCAAAGATTATTGCCAACCAGGGAAGCTCTCTCCAAGACCTGGAGTACAGGGCTTTTACTGTAGTTTCATTACATAGGCCTGGATGATGTGTTGCCCACATTACTTGATACCATGTGACCAAAAACCCCACTCTGAATCACATGATTGGTTTTCCTAGCATAGTTGAGGGCACTTCCTAAAACAATTGGGTATGATCAGCATAACTATAAGATCTGATATGGACAGCTCCTGCTGTAAACAAAATAATCCTTTTAAGTATGACATAGATTACCTCCCAGAAACTTAACACAAATAGCTTCCTCTGCCATTGGGCATGGCCAAATTATTTACAAAACAGTATACTACTTTAATTATACAAATAGGTTTGTTTGTTTGTTTTTGTTGCATTGCTGTTGTTGTTGTTTTTTTTTTATAAGAACCCAGTAAGGTGATTAGTAAAATAATATAAAATATATCCTATATAATAAAAGGCTAATATGCAAATTGTCCCCATGGGTGGGAATTCAACTGATTGAGAGTTAAGGGTGCGCTGACCACCAGGGGACAGTGTAGAACATCACTGGCATCTGCGATGCAGCACTGGCAGCAGGCAGCAGTGGAGGTGCTGCTGGCTCCGATGGGCCCCAACAAGAGTGGGACCAAGGTGGGATGGTGGAGCAAGTGAGCAGGTGGTGCCAGGCCAAGGCAGATGTAAGTGGGGGCTTCAATCACCTCATTGGTTGGTTGCTCCACAGATGGGCCCTCATCGCCAACCAGGCCTAGGCACCTACCCGTGCACAAATTTTATGCACCATTCTCTATTATAAAATAATTTACATGCTAATATAAAAAATAATACAAAATGTTTCTGTTTGTGAAGAAATTTTCAAAGCATAATGCCTAATAGTCAATATTATAATAATATTTTCAATGTTATAAAGATACCTGCAAGCTGAAGTGATAGCTATGTGTCTTCAGAGTTGTTAATGCTATAAAATATCATTTATACTGAAGTCACTATATACATATAAAGATTAGAACACATACATATTAGAACATATACCTATAAAAAATTACTGAGCTCTGAATAGAGAATTAAAATATATGCTTGATTGTTAATTTGTAATATATGAGCATGTACTCAATAGTTTATACCTGTCAATTGGGGGAATGAATTTTTGGCATCAGGTTTGTCGTTTGTATGTTCTTAGTTACAAGATTAATAAATATAGCCATCAAAAATGATTAGTGTACAGGAAGGTGATCTCAACAATTAACTAAATGTGATTGAGTAGCACTTTTTAAATTAAAAAAAAAATGTGGAAAGAATAATTTGTGGTTATAATTGACAGAACTCTGAGAAGGAATTCTAAGTGTCTATCCTATTGATATCATCAAGGGTCATTGTGAGATCTAGAAATATCCTTGGTAGAATAATTATGTAAACAATAACACTCGCTGGTGATTACGTTTATAAAATTATATGCAGAAGATTTTCAAGGTTAGATTCAAAGCCACAGAACCAGGCCTTAAATTTGCGTAGTGATTGTAGTCTACATCAAGACCAATCAGCCTTATTTTTTTCTTGGTGGTATAACCAGCATCTGTTTCTGTTAAAATAATTAATTTAGTAAAATACATACCTATATGTCTAAGTTATAAGTATGTTAGTATTAGGGATAGCAATTATATCACATATCCATAGTGATATAAGGTGAGCTATGACAGCTAAGTAAATGCTAACAATTTGTATTTGTCATAAAGTTCTCTCATATTTACATTTCTTGGAAAATTTTGAAGCTGTGGGTCAATTAAAATCTTAACAAATTAGTTTTTGTATATTTACCTATATGCAAATAAAAATGGCAATTTTCAATTGAGTCTATTCTAAATTCAGACTCAATTTTTATTATATTAACGTAATTTGTAGATATTAACAATTTATCAGAATTAAAATATCAGTTCTTATTTAGGTCTGAGAAGAAAACAAAACATGAAGGTATTTTGTAGATACATACTTAGTTTTGGAAATTTGACTTATGTGACTTGGAAAAATGATTTTTAAAATATTAAATCAGTTTTGCTTTGATGTCATGAAAATTTTTTCTCTTACCTTTGGTTAAATGCTATCAATTCATAACTTTAAATTATTTTCCAAAGTTGTTCCATATAAATACATCTATATATTATTTGAACCATATCAAAGTAGAAGAGGGAAGGCAGAGGTGGGTGAGTAGGTGGGGAGAGATTAACCAAAGTACTTGTTTGCATGTATACATATTATCTGGACACAGTAGTGTGGTCAAGGCCTGGGGGATAGGGGCAGAGGGGTCAAAGGGGAAAAAATGGGACATCTGTCATACTTTCAACAATAAAGATAATATTTAAAAAAATTAAAAAATCTATATTACATCACAGATGATAGTAGCAGGTTGACTTTAAAAACCATTATTGCCTAAAAACCTAAAGTTATATTTTATTTTCAAATTGAATTCATATCTTAAATATAAGACAAGAATAAATAATAAAAAATATTTTTACAAGTATTTTGACTTTCCTATACAAATATACTAGCATTTATAGCCTTTCACATATGATGACAATCTTATGGATCATAAAAAAACAATAAAGTGGCATTAAATGTTTTAAGAAATGTAGCAGAGTCTACTTATAATGACATAAAATAAGTAATTTTTAATACTGACATCAAATATTCAAAATTTGTTTTCAAGAAAGGTATGAAAGAAATTTGTTGATAAATAGGACGTATAATTTTATATTAGGATAATACTAGTTTGGGTTTTGGCTATGGCATTTATAAGAGGTATCCTTTGATTTTCTTTGGGCTTTGCTGCTTTTGAATTATTGAAACTTGATTTACTTATGAAGATACATTTATCTCAGTTCATTTAAAAGTGAATTTCCTTTTCTTTTTTGTTCAAGAACTATATTGAATATTCAGTGGAACCATAATCCATCATGATGTTGCTTGGAAAGCACATTTATAAATTTAGTATTATACAGATAATTTATATTACTATTAAATAGGAAACACAAGGTTTTATTTTATTAGGCTAATGAGACAATAGAGTATTTTCTGAGCATATGATTCAAGAATTTCATAATGATAAAATAATATGGATTCAAAATTTTAAGGCTAAAATAACCTTAAAAAGTCATCTGAAGGCTGAGGAAGTTGGGGAGGAGGGGCCTATAGGAGATCAACAGAAGGACTTGTATGCATGTGTGTGTGGGGATAGCCAGTGGATACAGGGCAAAGGGGGAAGGCCGGGGCGGTGGGGAGGGGGATGGATGAGGGCACGTATGGGGTGTGGGGAGGGCGATAAGGGGGAAAAATAAATAAATAAATAAATAAATAAATAAATAAATAAATAAACCATAAAAAATAAAAATAAAAACCCAAATTTGCATTGAAAAAAAAAGTACTTTATTCAAAGTAATGTCTATCACTAGCTACACATTTCTCCATCTTTCAGGTAATTTGTGGATACTGTCCTAATAAACTTTTTTTGTTTTGAGGCAGACCATTTATAGACCCAATTTTCCAGGTATTCGTACATTTTGAAGTGCTGTTCAGAAAGTGTGTGTGCAATTGATAGGAACAAGTGTTGATCTGAAGGAATAAGGTCTGGTGAATACAGCAGATGGGTAGTACTTCCCAGGGAGGATCTTTTAATTAATGTGCCTTTAACTGGTTTTGAAGAGTGTGATGGTGCATTATTATGAAGCAAAATGACTTTGCCATGTCTTCTGGCCCATTCTGGTCGTTTCATGATCAAAGCGTGGTTCAAATTGACTGTTTGTTGTCAGTAGCGAACATTGTTAATAATTCCACCTGGTTTTAGAAACTCATAATACACCACACCTTCCTGATTCCACCAAATGCAGAGCATTATGTTCTTTCCAAGGCAATTTGGCCTTGCCATAGATGTAGATGGTTGACCGGGATCAACCATGATTCTGTGTGTTTGGGATTCTCAAAACAAATTCACTTTTCATCGCCAGTGACAGATTAATGCAAAAAGACTTCCTTTTGTGCCTTGAAGCAACATTTTACTGATGACTTTTCAATTTTTGTTCAGTTGATGTGGCACCCATTTTCCTTCCTTTAAAATATTTCCCATTGCTTGGAAATGATCAGAAATTGTTTGCTGAGCAATGTTTAATCTTTCTGCAAGTTGTATTTGAGTTTGACACACATCTTCATCCAATAATGCCTGTAATTATTGTTTTTCAAACTTTTTCAGTTGACCTGGACATTCTTTGTCTTTCACATCAAAATCATCACATTTAAAGCATTGAAGATATTCCAGCGTTCACAAGTATCTTGAAAAGGAGCATGTTCACCATAAGCTTCCTGAAGTATATGATAACTTTCAGTACCACATTTATTCAAAATAATGAATTAAAACTTCCTGCAAATGCTCTTCTTTGGCATGAAATTTGACATTTTTAAATGTAAAAATTTCTATGATGTTAACACCTTCAGAAAATTTGGCATATGAAGTTTTAAAGCTTGTTGTCAATACAACAAAATAGCATGGATGTCAAATTGCATATATAGCAACAATATATGTATAACTCCCATCTATTGAAAAAAAATCTGCATTATTAATTGGTACACCTGGTACATTTATTCATCATTTGAGAAGTAATATACACATATACTCCTGTTTTCATGGAGCAGAGATTAGAGATAATACAACTACACAACTATGACTGTGATCACTGATGTAAAAAAGAGGGACCTAATGTCCAAGAAACCCAGCTGAAATTGAAGGTGGGAAATCTGTTTATAAACTAGTAAAAGCCCAGTGACTGAACAGCAGAATGACCAGAACAACCAGTCAACCAGTTGCATGACTATGATGCTCACTGACCATCAAGGGGCAGACGCTCAATGCAGGAGCTGCCCCTGGTGGTCAATGCGCTCCCACAGTGGGCCAATCCCACAGCCACTCAGAGGGCGGATCCACAGCCACTCGCCTGACCAAGATGAGAAACCATCTCACAGCAGGCCAATCCTCACAGACCACTCACTCCACCAGTGCACAAATCCATGCTCCAGGCCTCTAGTATTTCTCTAAGAAAAGATGTTTGGGCCCTAGCAGGTGTGGCTCCATAGATAGATTGTCAGCATTGCACAGAAGGATCACGGATTCGATTCCTGGTCAAGGGCATGTATATGGGTTGCAGGTTTACTCTGGATCCTCCCTTCTCCCCCACCTCCCTAATCAGGGCATGAGTAGGAGACAACCAGTCCATGTAGTTCATTCTCTCTCTCTCTCTCTCTCTCTCTCTCTTTCTCTCTCCCTTCCTCCTCCCACCCTCCCTCTTTCTCACAATCTCTAAAAATATCCTCATGTGAGGATTAACAAAAAAATTTAAAAAAAGAAAGAGATACTTGGGCTGAGATCTGCCAATAGTTATTAACTAGATTCATAGGAGAAGCAAATATTTTATTTTCTTAATATATATTTTTATTGATTTAAGAAAGGAAGTAGAAGGGAGAGATAAAAACATCAATGATGAGAGAGAATCATCAACTGACTGCCTCTTAAAGGACCCACACTGAGCATTGAGCCTGCAATCCAGGCATATGCCCAACCAGAAATCAAATCATGACCTCCTAGTTTATGCGTTGACTCTAAACTACTGACGCACCCCAGTTGGTCAGAAGCAAACATTTCTAAGAATGTTGCCAAGTATTTTCACGAACACTTATTCAGTAGAGGTTTAAAATTTAAAATTTATTTTAATTATAAAATTTACAAATCTGTTATGAAGATGTAGGAATAGTAAATATTTTAAATAACAAAAAGTATTCTCAATATCTTCAGTTTTAAAAGGAAAGTAAAAACAAAAGAAGAAAGGTTCCAGGATGTAAGTAACAATGAATGCATACTTAAGATATTGTCAGGATAATTAAATAGTTAAATGCATTGAATGTTGTAGAAGATGCAGTCTATCAAAGCCCTACAGAAAATTTACAATGGAAAAACAGGCCCATTGTTTGTGAAACAGGTTAAAATAAATTAAACACAAAGCAATTATTTGACAATCATTCAGAGAGCTTTTCATAAACATGTATAATAATATAGCTTTGATATCAAAGGGATGAGATTGAATAGGTACCATGTTTTATGCCCTCAAGTACAGGATAGTCTACTTAGCAAGTCAGACAAGAAAAAAGGTCTGGCTTACTTTAGCACATTGTGGTAAAATCTTGGTTAGCACAGAGGACCATCAGTGCATTAAAAGTCAAGAAATTTCAGGGAGGGTTTCATGAAGGTTTTCCAACCTTAAAAAAGAGGAGTTGGCCAAGAAAAATTGGTCTAGTAGATGGTTGAAAGAATTTTCTCTGGCAAAAGAAGCAACGATAGCCATATAGGTTGGTAACAAGAATATATAGCAATTTGTTAAATGTGGCAGAAAGGAAAGTGTATAGAGATTGTAGATGAGGGGTAGGCCCCTGAAAATAAAGGCTGCTACAATCATCATGTGCTTTGCCTAATTTTCAAAGGTTAGGTTTCCTACTGAATTTAAGGGGAAAGTCTGAAGATTGTTAAAGAGAGAAGAAGCACAGATTGACTTGTATTTTATCCAAATGGCTTTGGTAGCAGAAAAATAGTTAATTTTTAAAAAATGCATATTTAGTTACATTCATGCTTCTGACTAAAAGCAAGAACTGTAGTTGACTGTCTACTATATTAACCCTGGAGTGAAATAATGAGAGCCTGAGACAAGCGGAATTTGTGAATGAATTTTGAGTAAGAGGGAAATATTGGACAAAGAATGTCTAGTAAGGTTTAAATTTAGGTATCATAGGAGTGGGAAAGGTGAGACACTGTCTTATTTCACTTATAAGAACAATAGTTCCGGAAATAAGGTGTTGGTTGAGTCCACTTTAGGCATGCTGAAAGTTAAAGATTTCCATGTCCATGTCTGTGAATTAGTTATATATATATATATATATATATATATGTTAGCTTAGGAAAGATTATCTATATTCATGGTTAGCAAACTGCAGCTCCCAAGCTACATGCTGCTCTTTGTCCCCTTGAGTGTGGCTCTTCCACAAAATACCATGGCCTGTGTGAGTCTATTTTGAAGAAGTGGCATTAGAAGTTTAAGTTTAAAAAATTGGCTCTCAAAAGAAATTTCAGTCATTGTACTGTTGATACTTGGCTCTGTTGACTAATGAGTTTGCCAACCACTGATCTAGATGACACAATGTCATCAACAAATAATTGATAATTAAAAAATCTTGTGAAAGGGGAAATCCTTGGCTTATACCTTATTTAGTGGGAAAGCTCTATGAGTCTCACCATTATGTATAATATTAGGTTTTTTGTTATAATTTTTATCAAGTTGAAGAAGTTTCCCCCCTATGCTACATTCTTAATTATGAAAAAATGTCCAAAGATTAATAATGTATAAGCTGAAGAAAGAATCAACCTTAAAAGATGCCTTAGGATAAATACAAATGACCAAATTTTAAACAAGGAATCAATTGTACAAAGTAAGAGGGACTTAGCTCAAAAAATATTGAAACTGGGAACACTGAATTAACTATTATCTCCTAAGCAATCCTTTCTAATAAAATAATAATATGCAAATTGACCATACCTCTGCTACACTCACAAGCCATGTCCACTAGCCAATCAGGTGCAAATATGCAAATAAGCCCAACCAATATAGCTGTAGCCAAAGAGAGCAGGAGGGAATGGCATTGAAGGAAGCCAAGCTTTCCGCACACCCTGGCTGGTCTAGGGCTCCACTCAATGCTTCAAAGTTTCAATGATGGAAGATAAATAAACTCTAACAGAAATGGCTACTGCCACAGGAAAGAGCAGGAGGTTTGGCTCTGCTCCAGGCTACAAAGTTTCAATTACCGAAGATAAATCAATTTCAGATACCAGGACCTCCACTTGGATCCCCTGGGGGCAATGCTGGCCTGCAAACAACCACAGACCACCCCATGCCCCAAGGGAACCCCCACCCTGATCTAGGACACCCTTCAGGGAAAACAAGCTGGCCCCCACCCATGCACCAGGCCTCTATCCTATCTAATGAAAGAGTAATATGCACATTGACCATTAATCCAACACACAAGATGGCTGCCCCTATGTGGTCAAAGATTCTGCCCCCATGTGGACACAAGATGGCCACCACAAGATGGCCAGCAAGGGAGAGCAGTTGGAGGTGACCAGGCATGCAGGGGGAGCAGTTGGGAGGGACCAGGCATGCAGTGGAGGGCAGTTAGGAGTGACCAGGCCAGCAGAGGAGGGAAGTTGGGGAAGACTAGGCCTGCATGGAAGGGCAGTTGGGAGGACCCAGGGATGAGCAGTTGGGAGGAACCAGGATGGCAGGGGAGGGCAGTTAGGGGTGACCAGTTAGGGCAAACAAGCTGGCAGGGGAGCAGTTAGGCATCAATCAGGCCAGCAAGGGAGTGGTTAGGAGTTGATCATTCTGGCAGGCAGAAATGGTTAGGGACAATCAGAAGGCAAGCAGGTAAGCAGTTGGGAGCCAGCAGTCCTAGATTGTGAGAGGGATGTGCAACTGCCCATTTAGGATGGGTGAATCGGGCCTAAATGGGCATCCCTCGAGGGGACCCAAATTGTAGAGGATGCAGGCTGGCCTGAGGGACACTCCCATACCTGTACACGAATTTTGTGTACCAGTCCTCTAGTAACACGATAATATGACAAGAGAGAAAGACATATACAGACACAAAGACACACACATATAGGAAGGGAGGACAGGGAGAATTTTAAAATAAAAAACTAACAAAATATTCCTGATAAAACTTCTAGATTTCAATAATTGACTTGTCTTCATATGTTAAAGCATTACACAGAGGAGAATATAGTTTAGAGTTATGAAAACAATAGAACCATTAAAATAGTGGGTTGTATATACACTATATAATATAAAGTATTAATATTGTCTATTGTACTAACACGAGTGAAATAAGAGATGTTTTAGAAAAGATAACAATTCTGTTTAAGTTGAAGGACTCGTAAAAAAGAGAATTCTGTTCATTTTTTATTACTCTGGATAATCAAGTGAGAATTATGAGGAGGTGTATTTTGAATTAATGTGAACAATTATGGAGAGACATATTTTAGAATAACATACAAAATATATTTCTGAGACTTATAGTTGTCAGTAAATAAAATGTTTGACTTAAAAAAATGAGTTATTTGTCACCACCAAATTTCTGGAAATGTCTAAAAATCTAACTATTTGCAATATCCTAACTTTTAAGATGATATATTCTTATAATTATTTATAGTTCAATGATAAAAAAAATGTTCCCCAATATTAGTAACCCACTGGGTAGAAAGAACCATAGGACTGCTTTTTATTTTGTATCCAGTTTATATTAATTTCAACAACAAGCATCATCTTAAGATGAAAAAGAAAAAGGTAAAATGAGAAAGAGCAGAGAGAAGAAGATAATGATTCACTTTTACTTGTCATGTCTTTATATCTACATATCTTAATTTATACATGTATTCCTATATATCTACACTGATCTATATCATCTATAGACTTAGTGTGTACATGACTACAGCACACACACACACACACACACACACACACACACACACACACACACAGTACAGTATCACTTACAAAATATATTCCACTAGAGGCAGTGCATGAAGGGGGTTCCCTCCGTACAGCTTGTCCTTTCTCACAGTCTGGGAGCCCTCAGGGGTGAGAGGAAAACTGATGATCAGGGGAAGGCAACGCCCCATCACACCTCTACTGCTACCACTGCCAGCAGCAGAAGCCTAAGCTAGCCATGGTTTTCTGAACCTTGGGTGACCCTAGTGGCTAGGCCGCCGCTATCTGAGGCTTGCCTGAGCCTCAGACAGGCCCTGGGCAGCTGTGGGGCTGTGGAGAGTAGGAGACTCTGGAGGCAGTGGTGCAGCCTCCATCTTGTGGCTGTGGGAGCCTTCATTTTTTGAGGGTGTGACAATTAGCATATCCCCTCCTTATTGGCTGTAGGTGCTGTCATTTTTTATGAGGGTGTGATGGTCAATTAGCACATTCCCTCTTTATTGATAGGATTATTACTAGACTTTTCTTTTTCCATAGTTAAAACTTAATATTTCTGAGGCTATTCTAGTGACACTACCCCTCCCTCCATCTGTGTAAGAGTTTTAGCAAATCTCTTTACAGTTTTATATTTTTAGTAATAGAGCCTACTGGGAAAGATAAAATAAAGAGCAAAAGAGGCCCTAACTGGTTTGGCTCAGTGGATAGAGCGTCAGCCTGAGGAATGAGGGTCCCAGGTTTGATTCTGATCAAGAGCATGTATCTTGGTTGTGGGCACATCCCCAGTAGAAAGTGTGCAGGAAGCAGCTGATTGATATTTCTTTCTCATTGATGTTTCTGATTCTCTATCCCTCTCCTCTCCTCTCCATTAAAAAAATGTCAATAAAATATATGTTTTAAAAAAAGAGCAGTAGAGGATTAAATTTCATAATTAGGCAGTTGACAGACACTAAACTATGTTTTATTTACTGTATTTAAAATAGGTTGTAAGCTCAGTGTGTACATAACTATCAAGAATTTTGGGTTTTTAACAACAGTAAAAGTATTTTAAAATATGCAAGAAATGAAGTGAGCAAGTAGACTGATAGGAAGATAGAAGCTTCTTGCTATTAGTGAGTATATTGAGATACTCAAATACTAAAAGCCAGATGGGCTAATCAGATATTTGGCAGCATTTGTTCAAGTTGGTTTGTTCTCCAAACATTTATTTAACACATACTATATTACAGAAATTGTGCTAAAAATTGGATACCAAGATGAATAGTGCTATATTTAGGGTCTTTGATATGCAGGGTCAAGGGGTACAAATTCCACTTACATTAGTGTGGCATAATTATTTTAAAATAATTTGGGAATAGCTGGAGCAAAAATTTCAGCTAAGCCTAGGAACAGCTGGGCCTCACAGACATGGGAGTATTTTTTCATAACTATGAGAGACTCAGCAACCCAAATGTACCTCTAGGGACTAGAGGAACAAGCATTAGTAGATCTTCATCCTTATGCTATGCTTAAAAAAAAAAATAATTTGCTTCTCCATTTTTCTTTCTTTCTGTATGATCTAATTGCTTTGTCTTTTATTTTTCATCATGAAAGTTTTCACTACCTTAAAGATTTTGTCAAGTCTCAGTTGGCTTAATTTTACTTCCTCAGTCTGTTATCTGTCTTTTCACAATTTATCTTTTCACCTTCAGGACTGGTTTCAAACTGTGTATTCTTTTTTTTTTTAAGTTAAATTATTTATTGTTGAAAGTATTATATTTGTTTCTTTTTTCCTCTATTGATCTCTCCCTGGCTGCTCCCACCCCCCAGCACATGCCCTCACCCCATTACTGTCTGTGACTATGGTTATGCTCATGTGCATGCATACTAATCCTTTGGTTGATCTATTACACCTATCCCTCAACCCCCTCCCCGGCTTCTCCCACTTCCCTGCCTGCTTTCTGAGGTTTGATGGTCTGTTTGATGTTTCTATGTCTCTGGATCTTTTTCATGTTGATTATTTAAATTTTACGGAAATAAAAACAGTCCCCTTCTAACAAGCCTTTCTCCTCGCCTCTCTTTCCCTTCCTTTCTCTGTCTCTATCTCTTTTGCCAGAAAAAGTTTTAAAACTTTTTTTTTAATTTAAAAAGAGAGAGAAAAGATTAGGAAGTACCCTATGTAGTTCAATCATCAAAATTATTTATTACTTCTGTATTTCATTGTATTGAACGATGGGAAGCTTTGGCAGTTGTAGAAAAGTAATAATGATGGAAATGATCATTATATAAAGAAAATTAATTGTTTCAGTGGAATGTCATTGATTATTGTCCTGTGGACTGTGAATAGTTCTGTTCCACAACTCTTGTAAATTCATTTCAGAATCCCTTATGTCCATATTTACCTCCTTTGAACAAGTCGTACATCTTACTGTTTCCCATGTTAATTAAGGAGGTCAATGAAATGTTTGACAGGTTCATTTTATACTTACACAGTCTTGAGTAATACTCTGTTTTAAAATGTATGCTATCACAGGGATTACTGCCAACCTTTGTGGAGGTAACTATCACATTCAAACAAGCTGTGACTGGGAGGTAATGGAGAAAGAAGATGTTGGGGTACAAATTCTGTAGGACCTTGTAGAAAATTTTGAAACTTTGACATTCATTCTGAGTGAGAAGGAAAGAGAAGTGTCAAATTAATTGGCACTTTAAAAGCATCACCCTGGATGTGGTTTTGATAGGAAACAGAAGGTGAAAGTTAGAGACAGGGAAATCAATTAAAAGACTATTACAGTTACCTGGATGAGAGGTGATGATAGCTTGGCCAATCAACCAAGTCAGCAATGGTAAAATAATGAATTTTAATCAGATTCCAGATACCTTTTGAAGGTTGAGCTAATAGAATTTACTATTGAATTAGATTAGGTGCAAGGCATGTGAGAATGAGAGAAATTAGGCATTATGTCAAGATATTGGACTTAAGACATCAGAAATCACGAAACTTTAGGGAGTGTGGGGGGGAGGGGATTAGAACTTTTGCATATGTTAAATTTAACAAACTCATTAATTTTTTTAGTATGGATCTTGTAGAGGAAGCCAGACAATGTGGAGAATAATCTGGGCAAGAGCTATAGTAAAGATGCTATTAGCAGCTGAATAGTATTTTAATTCCAGGCATTTGTAGAAATACACAAAGACCACCCGAATGAGCACAAAGAAAGGCTATTTATTCAGATCTTATAATATCACTATCACTTGTGTTTGGCAGACTTCAGCGCAACCAGGAGAGGGAAAGTAATGGACAAACAAAAGAAAAGGAAGACTTCAGATGTACTCAGATTGAAGGTCATTGGAATTGGGAAGCTGGATGTGGGCTAACTAGAAATGAGGCCTTTTATGTTAGGAGGGCTTTTTTGCTTTCTCTGATAGTAATTTGGAAGGGAAAGGGGGAAGAGGTAAAAGAGCAAGCATTTGTTGACAAAGTCTGACCTTTTTGTAACAATTGCTTCAGAAATTGAGGTTGGCTTTCTGGATATCTTATGTAAGTTTGAATTCTATTCTCATGTTTGGCCTGGCTGTTGTCTGTTTGCATATTCAATCTCTCACACCAAATAAGATGTCCATGGGAGTGAATGTGGATAGAAAAGATAAGAGTGGCCATGTGAAGATTTGCAGTCATGTCATTGTGTATTGAATTATTTGTTGCTACATTAGGGGAAGCAGGGAAATAGTTTTCTCGATTCTTAGTGGCAATTTCAAGCCCTATACTTTTGTATGTCTCTAAAGGTGCTTGTTACCGACCCAAACAAGTTGAAGTCCTCTCTGCAAGGACACAGCTAGCTTAAATATTGTGCATTTGTTTAAATAATCTATAGTAAAAATAGTAAAACACATAGTGTATAAATCTTAAGTATTAAACTGTTTTATGGAGATGCCTTAGCTGTGAGCCAAGGTCATTTGGAAAGGATTGGGTGACTTTTTAAAGGGGGAAAAATTTGAGCACTGTATCAAAATTGATTAGTACTGCCATTATTATAATTTTGTACAGTCTTTCTTTCACTCTTTTCTTCTTTCATTGCCTTCTATTGTCAGGGTTTTCTTCCCTAAATCCGTGGCCTTCTTTCAAAGAATAAATTTCAATTAAGCAATGCCATGTGCTTTATTTATTTTTATTTTTTTATTGTGTGAAGTTTTACATATGTTTCCCTTTTCCCCAACTGATATCCCCCCACCAGCCTTTCCCACTCTAGGCAAGCCCTCACCACCCCAGTGTCTTATGTCCATTGGTTATGCTAATATGCATGCATACAAGTCCTTTGGTTTCTCTCTAAACGCCCCCCTCAACCTCCCCCCCCCCCTCCGACAGAACCTCCCCTCCCCTACTACCCTACTACTAGTATTTGTCTCTGGTCTATTCTTGTTCATCAAATTATGTTTTTAGTGTTTTTTTTGTTTGTTTATTTTCTTTATTGATCAAGGTGTTACATACTTGTCCTTATTCCCCCATTACCCCCTCCTTATACCCCTCACCCATGCCTTCACTCCCCTGTTGTCTGTATCCATTGCTTAGGCTTATATGCATGCATGCAAGTCCTTTGGTTGATCTCTCCCCCATATGTCCACCTTCTCCTACCTTCCCTCTGAGGTTTGACAGTCTGATCGATGCTTCTCTGTCCCTGGATCTGTTTTTGTTCATCATAAAGGACTCTCTATGGGGGGAAGCTCACCACCAGCCTTCTGGCACAATGCTACATTTAAAAACTGTCCAACTGTGTGTGTCCTCTGCTCCTCTCTTCTTAGCTCACCAGTGCTGCAGATTTTCATTAGAATTCTGGGCATGAAGCATCGCGTTGGCATCCCTATCCTTTCTTTTATTACCATGCCCTTCCTTTTACCCCCTTCTCTTTTGCTTCTGCTTGGATCTTTTGTTATCCAGCTTCTATTACCCTCCTTGCCTTGCTTCTGTGTCCTTTGTCTTCTTCTGTTATGATTTATGATTATGCCCTGCTCCTTCCTTCTTTAGTCCATCTGTTTCCAAGTGAACTACCAACTTTAAACCACGATCAATAAGTCGCATAACTACTTGACTTTATTTGCAATTGAATTTTTAAGTAGAGCACTGAGATAACTCTCATTTATATGTAGTTATATAAATGCATGCAGATCCTTTAGTACAATATCCTTACACAATTTTCCTGAATTTGTAAAACCAAAGGCTGTTCTCTTATTGAAAATTTTATTAAAAGTTTTTAATTAGAAATGATTGTCCATTTTGTCAAGAATATTTCTTTTCTATAAGATGTTGCATATGGATCCTAAAATTAAAGGGAAGGCCACATAATAGAGGGCAGAGAATCAGGCAGACTTATAATATTTAGAAACTATTGGTTTCATAGAATAAAAAGCAAGGCCAAATTACTTAAACCAATAATAAGATTGTGAGGATAATTATTATGAGAATGTATGTGTGCACTTTATAACACTAGAACAGAAATTAAAATAGCAATTGGCAAAAGTCAGACATGAGTCTTTCATTGCTTTTTTCATCACATTTGTTTTATTCTTCTTCAACTTGTCTTTCTCCACAAGGAAGAGAAACATCTGTTCCATGAATCACACATTCAAAAATTCATCAGACTCTGAGATAAAAATCTCACCTGCAGGAGAATTTCAGAGAGAAGAAATTCTGCTTGGCCTACCTAAACCAACTGAGCCCAGTTAATATTGTTAGAGAGGAGGAAAGCGTTTAACACTACAATTAATTATTGCTTCTAAGGAAGTTTGACTCCCACACTCACTAATTTCTTAACTTG